>OX457025.1:3805839-3914235 GCA_949752745.1 Protula sp. h YS-2021
CTACATTTTTGCCCTTTTTACTATAGTTGTGAAACAAATATATAAAGAGTTTCAACTGAGGATAAAAAAGAGCGAGAGATTGAAAAAGTGGTAAGATTGCTCATAAAATGCTCATAAAATGGGTCAAGTCATTGTTTCTCAATAAAACAGCCAAGTAAATTATTAAAATTATCATCAACTTAAAAAAGAGAGAGATAAAAAAAGAAAAGAAAAAAAAAGAAAAAAAAAAAAAAGGAAAGAAATTTTCTAGTGTCAAATTATTGAAACTTTCAGGTAGAGTGGAGAATGTGACGTCATAGATGAAGCAGCCTGATAAGCTCTGGAGTGAATAGCTGCTGGAGTGAATAGCTGCTGGAGTGATAAGCTGCGGACTGATAAACTGTTAAGTGCCAAGCTATATAGGAGTGATAAACTGTAGGATGATAAGCTGCATGAGTGATAAGCTGCAGGACTGACAAGCTTTAGGAATGATATGCTACAGAAGTGATAAACTGCTTAGAGTGATCAGCTGCAGAGTGGCAAACCGCAGAAGTGATATGCTGAAAAGTGATATGCTATAGCAATGTTTGAAATATACAGCAGCCGTACAGCTGTTAAGAGATTACGTCACGCGGCAACACGAGTGCTACGTCACGCCACTTGTGTATTACGTCATCGCCTGAGGCGAAAACTCGGCATTCTTTTTATCCTGCTGTTCTTCTCGTCTATGTTCGCATACTACTCCACGAAGAAGATCTACTATAAGGAAATGGGCCGCTTCCGTGCCTTGTCCAATAAAAACCAAGGATTTCACTTCAGTCAACCTCCAAAGATGGTTTTCTCCGCGCTGCCGACAAAGAACCCTCCTGACGGGGATGACCATGGTGTGCGCTGAGCTCCACTCGTGGTTGCCCGCCTGTGTTTCTCGACTCCATGGAGCTAACCCGTCTGATATGGCTGCCAGCTCCTTGGTGAGGGATAGGGGTGGCGGGGGGGGTGGGGGGGGCGAAGGAGTGGGGGAGGGGTGGGGAGGGGGTGACACTGGACTTGTTTTCATTAATCCAGGAGTACAATATGCATTGATCTGTATGACTGTGGTGTGGACTGTGATCACTTTTGGCTTAGTTTAAGTTGAACTTTACGAAGTAGAACTTAAAACCCAGTCTGTCTTCTATAGTTGTCTAACTGTTCAGCAAAGAAGCCATTCTTTTAAACTTGCCAAGACAAAATAAAGGGAAAAAAAGACCTCAATGTTTCGTTGATTCAATTCATTTTACCCCTTCTAAGATCTTGTGGGCGGGGGGGGGGGGGGGGGGGAGGAGAAAGAGTGGGTGGGGATGGTACGGCGGGGAGGTGTGGGGGTGGCGCGTGGGTGGGATATGGGATCACAAACACTGCAATCAACCCGGGGTGCTACCCCGGGGAGTGAAGGAGGGGGAGGAGTTTTTCCTTCTGTTCACAAACAAAAATCGTATGGATAACCAGAGTTCCCAAAGTCCAGAAGTAATGTATTTATCCCCTCCTCCCCCCCCCCCCCCGCCCCCGGTTTTTTTTTGTTTTTTGTTTTTTTTTTTTTTTTGCCCATTTTTGACAAAGTCACATATAGTTTAAAACGAGATCCAAATGACACAGCATGCACTAACATATGCACATACCTAAGTTACGATAAATCATGGAGCTCTAATGCCCCCCTCCCCCTCCCACTCCCCCTCCCCCTCACCACCCCCCAATGACATATTTTCAGTCAATATGGCTGTTTACATATTTGCGCATGGAATTATTGAAGGGAATTTGGGAGATCAGCTCACATTGACGACAAAGAAACAAGGCGGGGGGAGGGGGGGAGGAGGAGGGGGAGGGGGGGGTTGAGGGCTCACCTGGATCCATGAAAATGCTTTGCTGTCACAATATACAGGAGTGAACATGAACGGATCTTTACCACAGTATTATACATATCTCTTAGATGTGTTTCTAAACATGTTACCCTTTGAAACCTCAGTGTGAACCTTGTATTAATTGTGTTCACACGAATCATAATAAGTCCCGGCAGTAATTGGGACACTTGCCAACAAAGTGACGTCAGTACCAGGGTAGTTTTTATTCCTGTGCTTCTATAGAATGGCGCAGGGCCGTCTTATTTTAAGGTGATATAATTCTCGTGGGGGTGCACAGCAGGGTGGGATGGAGATGGTGGTGGGAATGGGAATCTTAATTATACGTTGGGGTGGAGTTGGAGTGGGGGTGAGGGTGAGAGTGGGGCGGGGATAGTTTTGAGGTGGGTTGACTGTGGTTGGAACCCGCCGTAGAGGTTGGCCGTTTGTGGAACCGCCGCAGAGGTTGGCTGTTTAGGAACCGCCGTAGAGGTTGGCTGTTCGTGGAACCGCCGTAGAGGTTGGCTGTTTAAGAACCGCAGTAGAGGTTGGCTGTTTGTGGAACCGCTGCAGAGGTTGGCTGTTGGTGGAACCGCCGTACGTAGAGGTTGTCTGTTAGACAACAACAGGGGCTGTTTTAAAATGGATGGATCGGGAGGTTTTAAAACTGTGTACCATTTTATATAGATTTGTGATTTTTTTTATTTAATTAAGGTAAAAAAGCAGGTGTAAAGTTAAAAAAAAAAAAAGAAAAAGAAAAGAAACGTTCACCAATTCGTCCCAGTAACTGTCTTTTTGACTTTTATCTTTTGAAATCTGCACATTTAAATACCCATAAAACTAAATGAGGGTTTTTTTTTTTTTTTTTTTTTTTTTTTTTGCTTTTAACTTAAAATCGATTCGTTCTGTGGGACTTTATTCCGGTGAGATGGTCTTAGGATGGGGCTGAGGTGGAGGTGGGGATGGTGGTGGTGGTGGGGCTCTTTATTCAACAAATTGTTAAACAACATGTTCATCATGTTGTTCAACATGTTGTCGAACATCTTCAACATGTTGTTCAACAAGTTGAACATGTTGAACATTTTGAACAACATATTGAACATGTTGAACAACTTGTTAAAAAATTTGTTGAACAATTGTTAAACAACTTGCTAAACAATACCATGACGTAATATGCTCCAAAAAATAATTCGAACACGTCTTTGAATGGGCTGGCCATTCGAACACATGTTTGAATGGCGTGCTCCTCTCACCCACAAGTAGGGGAAAAACGGGGGTTTGAAAACAGGAAGTGACGTCATAGTGACGTCACGTGGTGTTTTCAAACCCCCACGGGGGTTTGAAAACAGTGACGTCATATTGACGTCACTGTGGGGAAAACCCGATCGATAAATTTCAGAGTGCACTCGTACAGAGTGTGGGGGAAAACCGATCGATAAATTTTAGAGTGCACTCGTTCAGAGCGTGGGAACGATCAATAAATTTGAGAAGGAATGGGATTTTCAGCAGGATAAAAGTGTGGCTCCGAAAACAGGAAGTGACGTCAAAATGACATCACGAGGTGTTTTCGGAGCCCCATGGGGCTCCGAAAACAGTGACGTGATTGTTTTCGAATTCGCATGGGTATTTTGAAACAGGTAATCGAAAGAGCGCGCGCCCGTTCAATGATGTCATGATGACGTCATCATGACGTTATAATGACGTCATCATGATGACGTTATAATGACGTCATCATGACGTTATAATGACGTCATCATCATGACGTTATAATGACGTCATAATGACGTCATCATGACGTTATAATGACGTCATCATCATGACGTTATAATGACGTCATCATGACGTTATCATGACGTTATCATGACGTCATCATGATGTTATGGCATATTAAGACAGTTCTAAGCAGGATAACCCTAAGTCGCCTGTCAATCATCATGACGTCATTAGTCACGTGACCTGTCAATCATCATTGGTCACATGACCTGTCAATCATGTGTGATGTGATTCCAACCGCATATGAGGAATATTTTCCTGCTGATTAACCTTCTGGCCTGAATGGCTCAGTTGGTAGAGCAGAGGACCCGTAAGCGGACCCATGATCTGAAGGTCGGTGGATCGAACCCGCCCTCGGGCATCACTTTCATATCATGGGTCCTCAATCTTAGAAGACCCCCCCCCCCCGGGTCCTCAATCTTAGAAGACCCCCCCGGACCAGGACATGACATGAATTGACCCCCCCCAGGACCAAGACATGACATGAATCGGACCTCCCCCCCCCAGGACCAGGACATGACATGAATTGACCCCCCCCCAGGACCAAGACATGACATGAATCGGACCCCCCCCCCCAGGACCAAGACATGACATGTATCGAACCCCCCAACGGACCAAGACATGGCATGTATCGGACATAGTCATATAGCTATATGACTATGTAATTGCTATGTGAACATAATTAGTTTCAAGTATGTATGTCATTATCAGATCGTTCAACAGTCAAGCTGCGATAGCTCACTTGGCACAAAGACTGTTTACTACTAAGATATGACACTCAGCCATTTTCGCGTATCCAGACAGCAGTGGCGCCGCCTGGTATAAGAGTTGCAAATTAAGCTGTCAATACATTGAGGTTACCTGGAAAGTGCACGTGTTTTTTAACTTTTCATTACTTTTTCGGTCTTAAAGTTTATAAAAACATTTTGTCGCCTGGATAATGATTAGTAAACAATAAGAGTATGGCTACTACAAGAAGAGGACGACCTTGTGCAGCAATGGGATGCGATAATGACTACTAAAACTGCAATCTTTCCTTCTTTCGATTTCCAACGGACAAACATAGAAAGAGATTAATATCGAATGTTGTTCCAACACTGTTTCATGTTCGAAATCCCTCTCCCCAAATTACAAAAATTCGAAGTACAAAGAAGGAATTAAAAACTCCAAAAGCATCTTTTTCTGTGGATCCATCCTCACCGCAAGAAAAATGTGATGAAAAAAGGATAGTTTGGTTTCAACGCCTTAACCATCAACCACACAGGATATGCCCAGAAAACAAAAAAAAAATACAATAAAAAAATAAAAATAAAAAAAAGAGGTGCGACGATTTCGGTCAAACAGACCAATTCTTCAGCGGCTAAAATTAATTCTTGCATGAATGAACTTAGCCAATATTTATTTATACCATACGAAAAAACTGGGTTATTTTTGTAAAAGATCTGGAATCTGTTTTCGTCACCGTTTTTCCAATGGTGCAGCACATGACAAAACTCGTTTGCAATGCCAGAGATGTGGAAAAATGTAATTGAATGTAAAAATACCGCGTGTGTTAAAAAGATAAAAAGCGCTGTAAGATTGTTTATGAAGATGCGAATTCATTTCGCTTTGAAAATGGCAAATTTTTCTTCAGTTAGATCCTAGAGTGATAAAAGAAACAGAACAGTCTTACAGCTTATTCATGTGTAAATGTGAGAGCAGTATTTACCTTTTTCTACTGTGATCTTTGATGGGAGGGTGGGGAGGGGGTGATCGTTATCTGATCAGATTTGTAAAATAAAAGCTGGCTGTGCTAATAAAATGGCATTTTTTTTATCCTCCTTACTTCTATTGTTCAGCTCCTGTTGAAATAAATTACTTCAAATCCCCTAAAATCTATTGAAATATTGAGCTTAGCACCTATGATGTAAAGTGTTTTGACAGCTTTTTTCCTCAGTTGGCAACTCTTCCACCAGGGGCGCTGCAATCAGCTGGATACTATAGGCTGTATAGGGAGTGTCATATCTTAGTAGTTTATAGTCTTTGCTTGGCAGAGCAAACGGCTAGCAACCTGAGAGTCCCGGGATCGATACCACATCGGGGCAAACTTTTTTTTGGTTTTTTGTTCACTTTTATGACTCTGTGACATTATGTGACAACATGTGACTGTGACATCATGTGACTCTGTGACATTATGTGACTGTGACTGTTTTTTTTTTAACATAATGGCTATATTTCTATGTCTATTTTCACTATTATTATGATAATATTTAATTAGTCATATTTCAATGGTTCTAACCACACAGCATAGGAATAAGTACATGTGTACAGAGTGTGGGGAAACCGATCAATAAATTTTAGAGTGCACTCGTTCAGAGTGTGGAGGAAACCGATCGATAAAATTTCAGAGTGCACTCGTTCAGACCGTGGGAACGATCGATAAATTTGAAAACATCAAAGGCCTAGACCGTGGGAACGATCGATAAATTTGAAAACATCAAAGGCCTAGACCGTGGGAACGATCAATAAATTTCAGAGTGCACTAATTCAGAGCGTGGGAACGATCAATAAATTTGAGAAGGAATGGGATTTTCCACAACTCTATGTTTTATGTTATAGTAGTTGGAAAATGACACTTCTAAAGCACATTTAACAAATGTAGGTTTTTATAACATATAATATATAAAATAAGTTTGAACATTTTAGCATGCTACTTATTTAAATGTTCTAAAGTTATAGTAGTGGAAAAATGGTGGTTCTAGACCAACTTTAACAAATTTAGTGTTTAACACCATATGATATATAAAATAAGTTTGAACATTTTAGCATGCTACTTATTTGAATATTCTAAAGTCATAGTAGTGGAAAAATGATGGTTCTAGACCAACTTTAACTAATTTTGTTTTTTGACAAAATATGATGTATAAAATAAGTTTGAACATTTTACCATGGTGTAGTAGGGTAAAAATAAGGGTTCTAGACCAACTTTAACAAATTTAGTTTTTAACACCATATGATATATAAAATAAGTTTGAACATTTTAGCATGCTACTTATTTGAATGTTCTAAAGTCATAGTAGTGGAAAAATTGTGGTTCTAGAAAAATTTTAATAAATTTTGTTTTTTGACAAAATATGATGTATAAAATAAGTTTGAACATTTTACCATGGTGTAGTAGGGTAAAAATAAGGGTTCTAGACCAACTTGAACAAATTTTGTTTTTTTGACAACATATGATGTATAAAATAAGTTTGAACATTTTACCATGGTGTAGTAAGATCAAAATCAGGGTTCTAAACCAACTTTAACAAATTTAGTTTTTTACACGTTTCAGGCGATTCTACCACTTGGTTGGTTGGTTGATTGTTGGAAAATGGGAAGTGAAAATGTGGATAGTTATGTAGGAAAACTGCGCCCATTTTAAAGACGTGTTCGAATGGCAAGCCCATTTTAAAGACGTGTTCGAATGGCAAGCCCATTCAAAACACGTGTTCGAATAATTTTTGAAAGATATTACGTCGTAGTATTGTTCAACAAATTGTTCAACATGTTCAACACGTTCAACATGTTCAACATGTTCAACATGTTCAACATGTTCAACAAGTTGTTCAACATGTTCAACATGTTCAACAAGTTCAACATGTTCAACATGTTCAACTTGTTCAACATGTTCAACAAGTTGTTGAACATGTTCAACATGTTCAACAAGTTCAACAAGTTCAACATGTTCAACTTGTTCAACATGTTCAACAAGTTGTTCAACATGTTCAACATGTTGTTGTTCAACATGTTGTTCAACATGTTCAACAAGTTGTATATAGAGCTATGTTTAAAGACTTTCTCATCATTTGAATAGTGTAGGTTGAACCGAAAGGATGTATACATGCAACATTTGTTCGAAATCTTACAATTGGCTGCAAAGTCGCATATGGTAAAATTATTTCTAAACATTTTAGGACATAGTGTGTCCAACCTCGAGTGTGGCAGCTCCCTATAGAGCATAAAAGGTACCTACCCTCAGACATAACGCACATTCTGTATCAAGATACTGAAGAGTGAACATGTCTGCAGTGAGTGAACAACAACTACCATCAATGCCAATGCCTGCAGAAAATTTTATAGCAAAGCCTGAGACAATACCTACAGCAAAGTCTAAGGCAATGCCCATGGTAAAGTCTAAGGCGAAGTTACGTCAGCAGCGTCAAAAGCGACCACATCTTAGAAAGATAAAAAGAGATGAGTTACCAGCTATGACGCCGCCGTGTAAAATGCGAAAAAATACGACAGAGCCTAATGTGAAGCGAGAACCGGAGCGTAAAGCTGATACCACTATGAAGAAGAAGCGTGTAGACGATTCACCGGTTATGATACCCATTAATGGAGAAACATATATTAAATTGGTGAATTATCAACAGAAAGTGATGGTTAACATTCGTAAATATATTACGAATCATGCATCTGGGAGGTTATATCCTACCAAGAAGGGAATTTTGTTGTCATTGAAAGACTGGCACATGTTGAAGAAGCAAATGACGTCAGTGGATCTCATGCTTCAGAAAATGGATCTGTATAAATGCAGTGACTGTCAGAAGATGGTTGAGTAGACAGCGAGATGACTGTATACAGTTTTAACAGCATGACGAGCTTAGTGGATGCTGTGATTTCATCACAGTGCAGAAGATTGGACCGACGGTTTTGAAGCTTGACAAGAACTTAGCTTTGACTCATATGGACATGTACATTTGATATGTAGTTCAAATTAAATTGTCTTCATATGTAGACTATGAAATTAACTTTATCTATGTTCATGTGAAGTCAGTTGTTATAAAATTTTAAGTTAAGTTCTTCTGCACATGTATTAACATAATATGTATTTGAAATAGTTTTGTTTTTATCATAATTGTACATATTTGTAATGTTCAATAAAAACACATATGATGCTTTTCAACTTTTTATTTTTCTCATACAATACTTGGATATAATACATAATAAAACAATACTTGGATATAATACATAATAAAACAATACTTGAATATAATACATAATAATACAATTCTTGAATATAATACATAATAATACAAAATTAACTATAATACCCAATATATGATATATGGTTTACGGGTCAATTAAAACCGTGTCAGGAACCTTACGACTTTATATGTTGCAAAGCAAGACATATATTACACAACGCTTAAGTTAATAAAATATTACAACATTTATAAAGTCTTTATTATAAAGTTTAGTCAAATAAGTCTATTTTTCTGCATCTGTTTCACTCTGTTCACTGTCCATGCCACTTTTGTTGTCACTGCTACCATCCTCCTCCTCCTCCATATCTAGTAGCTCTTCAAAGAATGCATTGTTTTTCCTTATAGCCGCCTTTAATGCCTTTGAATACTTATAATGTTTTTCATCAACAAAGTAATTAAAGTCCTCTAAAATCTTTTGATAATGTTTGCTTTGTTGTAGACGCTGGGTATAGTTGAACAGTCTCATAAACAATTGTTTTAGTCCATGCTTATAAATGGGTCGAAGGTCATAACTTGCTATTTCACGCGCATCTTCAAGTCCTTGTTCTTCATATTCTGAAACCTTTTCTTGAAATATGTTATCATAGTCATCGTAGACGTCTTGAACCATATCATGCCAAACAGAGTCTATTTCTGACTCACTTTCAGAGTCTGTTTCTGACTCACTTTCAGAACTCCTGTCATCAGCATCCTCACCACACTGCTCCATATGTTTGAGCAAAGCTTCTTCGCTGTTGTACAATGCACCACATTCTGTACAAGCATGTGCATTCTTTTCAGCTATGTTGACGCTTTGACTTTCCATAGAAGACTCATCTAAAGTTTCCGTGAAAGGTAGTTTTACAGGGTTTTCCATATCCGATTCTTCATCCACTTCTGAAGCGTGAGCAACCTTTAAGTGTCTTTTAAGACTTTGCGGCCAATTGTAAGATTTCGAACAAATGTTGCATGTATACATCCTTTCGGTTCAACCTACACTATTCAAATGATGAGAAAGTCTTTAAACATAGCTTTATATACAACATGTTGAACATGTTGAACAACATGTTGAACAACAACATGTTGAACAACTTGTTGAACATGTTGAACATGTTGAACATGTTGAACATGTTGAACGTGTTGAACATGTTGAACAATTTGTTGAACAATACTACGACGTAATATCTTTCAAAAATTATTCGAACACGTGTTTTGAATGGGCTTGCCATTCGAACACGTCTTTAAAATGGGCTTGCCATTCGAACACGTCTTTAAAATGGGCGCAGTTTTCCTACATAACTATCCACATTTTCACTTCCCATTTTCCAACAATCAACCAACCAACCAAGTGGTAGAATCGCCTGAAACGTGTAAAAAACTAAATTTGTTAAAGTTGGTTTAGAACCCTGATTTTGATCTTACTACACCATGGTAAAATGTTCAAACTTATTTTATACATCATATGTTGTCAAAAAAACAAAAATTTGTTCAAGTTGGTCTAGAACCCTTATTTTTACCCTACTACACCATGGTAAAATGTTCAAACTTATTTTATACATCATATTTTGTCAAAAAACAAAATTTATTAAAATTTTTCTAGAACCACAATTTTTCCACTACTATGACTTTAGAACATTCAAATAAGTAGCATGCTAAAATGTTCAAACTTATTTTATATATCATATGGTGTTAAAAACTAAATTTGTTAAAGTTGGTCTAGAACCCTTATTTTTACCCTACTACACCATGGTAAAATGTTCAAACTTATTTTATACATCATATTTTGTCAAAAAACAAAATTAGTTAAAGTTGGTCTAGAACCATCATTTTTCCACTACTATGACTTTAGAATATTCAAATAAGTAGCATGCTAAAATGTTCAAACTTATTTTATATATCATATGGTGTTAAACACTAAATTTGTTAAAGTTGGTCTAGAACCACCATTTTTCCACTACTATAACTTTAGAACATTTAAATAAGTAGCATGCTAAAATGTTCAAACTTATTTTATATATTATATGTTATAAAAACCTACATTTGTTTAATGTGCTTTAGAAGTGTCATTTTCCAACTACTATAACATAAAACATAGAGTTGTGGAAAATCCCATTCCTTCTCAAATTTATTGATCGTTCCCACGCTCTGAATTAGTGCACTCTGAAATTTATTGATCGTTCCCACGGTCTAGGCCTTTGATGTTTTCAAATTTATCGATCGTTCCCACGGTCTAGGCCTTTGATGTTTTCAAATTTATCGATCGTTCCCACGGTCTGAACGAGTGCACTCTGAAATTTTATCGATCGGTTTCCTCCACACTCTGAACGAGTGCACTCTAAAATTTATTGATCGGTTTCCCCACACTCTGTACACATGTACTTATTCCTATGCTGTGAGGTTAGAACCATTGAAATATGACTAATTAAATATTATCATAATAATAGTGAAAATAGACATAGAAATATGGCCATTATGTTAAAAAAAAAAAACAGTCACAGTCACATAATGTCACATGATGTCACAGTCACATGTTGTCACATAATGTCACAGAGTCATAAAAGTGAACAAAAAACCAAAAAAAAGTTTGCCCCGATGTGGTATCGATCCCGGGACTCTCAGGTTGCTAGCCGTTTGCTCTGCCAAGTGAGCTATCGCGGCTTGACTGTTGAACGATCTGATAATGACATACATACTTGAAACTAATTATGTTCACATAGCAATTACATAGTCATATAGCTATATGACTATGTCCGATACATGCCATGTCTTGGTCCGTTGGGGGGTTCGATACATGTCATGTCTTGGTCCTGGGGGGGGGGGTCAATTCATGTCATGTCCTGGTCCTGGGGGGGGGGAGGTCCGATTCATGTCATGTCTTGGTCCTGGGGGGGGGGTCAATTCATGTCATGTCCTGGTCCGGGGGGGGGGGTCTTCTAAGATTGAGGACCCGGGGGGGGGGGTCTTCTAAGATTGAGGACCCATGATATGAAAGTGATGCCCGAGGGCGGGTTCGATCCACCGACCTTCAGATCATGGGTCCGCTTACGGGTCCTCTGCTCTACCAACTGAGCCATTCAGGCCAGAAGGTTAATCAGCAGGAAAATATTCCTCATATGCGGTTGGAATCACATCACACATGATTGACAGGTCATGCGACCAATGATGATTGACAGGTCACGTGACTAATGACGTCATGATGATTGACAGGCGACTTAGGGTTATCCTGCTTAGAACTGTCTTAATATGCCATAACATCATGATGACGTCATGATAACGTCATGATAACGTCATGATGACGTCATTATAACGTCATAATGATGACGTCATTATAACGTCATGATGACGTCATTATGACGTCATTATAACGTCATGATGATGACGTCATTATAACGTCATGATGACGTCATTATAACGTCATCATGATGACGTCATTATAACGTCATGATGACGTCATCATGACATCATTGAACGGGCGCGCGCTCTTTCGATTACCTGTTTCAAAATACCCATGCGAATTCGAAAACAATCACGTCACTGTTTTCGGAGCCCCATGGGGCTCCGAAAACACCTCGTGATGTCATTTTGACGTCACTTCCTGTTTTCGGAGCCACACTTTTATCCTGCTGAAAATCCCATTCCTTCTCAAATTTATTGATCGTTCCCACGCTCTGAACGAGTGCACTCTAAAATTTATCGATCGGTTTTCCCCCACACTCTGTACGAGTGCACTCTGAAATTTATCGATCGGGTTTTCCCCACAGTGACGTCAATATGACGTCACTGTTTTCAAACCCCCGTGGGGGTTTGAAAACACCACGTGACGTCACTATGACGTCACTTTCTGTTTTCAAACCCCCGTTTTTCCCCTACTCCCACAAAGTGCTTACAGCCACATGCGCAAATAGCCTGTGACTACTTTATGTTAAAACTAGAAACAAAACTGGATCAAACGATAAAATTTTCATTCAAATCGGTTGAACATGGTGAAAGTTATCTACTTTTTTAAAAAGTTACTAAAATAAACATTATGCTTACAGCCACCTGTGCAAATAGCCTGTGACTACTTTATGTCAAAACTAGATATAAAACTGAATCAAACGGTACAATTTTCATTCAAATCGGTTGAACATAACGAAAATTATCTACTTTTTTAAAAGTTACTAAAATAAATATTATGCTTACAGCCACATGAGCAAATAGCCTGTGACTACTTTATGTCAAAACTAGACATAAAACTGAATCAAACGGTACAATTTTCATTCATATCGGTTGAACATAACAAAAGTAATCTACTTTTTAAAAAGTTACTAAAAATAAATATTGTAAAATTTCCCCACTCTAAAAATAGATATGAGGGGTGTGACGTCACGATGATTGACTGGTGATAGACAGAAAGTGGGTGGGGCTTCATTGTCTTCATTGATTTCATTGGCTTGTCATTTGTCACGTGATTCATGACGTCACGATAATTGGCAGGTGATAGACAGAAAGTGAGCGGGGCTTAGTTGATCACGTGATTGACAGCTTTAATTGATGGGCGGGACTTAATTGGTTACGTGACTGATGATTGACAGGTCACGTGACAGATGACGTCATTTCACGTGACAGATGACGTCGTTATTACGTCACTATTTCGGACGCCCATGAGAGTTCGAAAACAGCCGTTACGTCATTATGACGTCACTGTTTTCGGACGCCCATTCTATATTGTTTTCGGACGCCCACTTATAAACTACTATATATTATTACAATACACTTTGCATTACAGTCATCGAATGCATATACATGGCTTTAAAGAAATCGTGTGCACATTCATGGTCACAATACACAGAATATTAGAGAATGTGCGAATATGTGATCACATTATTCAGGGCCTCACATGCATTACGTGCTCTTACATGAACACAATACATGAAGTAGTGCAGTCATCGTGTACCCGTATATGATCACAGTACACAGGTGTACTACGAACATCGTGTGCACAAACATGGCCATGATATACAAGGTATTAGAGAACATATAAGCATAAGCACTGTATTAAATTAAGTATGTACTTTTCCTATGTTGTGACCTCACCCTGGCTTGGCTTATTTAAGCCAGTTTCAAACCGCCGTTTGGAAGGCAGTCATGCCGGTTTAACTAAGCCATGCTGACTTAAATTTGGAAAAGATTTGCAAAGTTGGATAGATTCAAAAATATCACTGTTGCTTTTTACGTAATTTCTAAAGATCGCGCTAAATATCTTTTGAGGAAAGGGAAAAAGTAACTAAGGACGGCTAAAAATACTGGGACTTGGTATTACCGTCTTTTGGTTATACTGGCCTGTATAATACTTGTAAACCAGTCATGTTATTCAAGAATAAATATTTTAAAGTCTCAAGAAACAGCAGGCAATGGTGAAACTGTTGTCCCTGTCAAAGATTGGGCATGGGAGATGAAGTGCGATTAAACGTTCGTCCATAGTGTGTAATTCCCACTTGCAAACTTCGTTTGCAAATGGGAATAAGTTTGTAGTTTTTCTCGAAATTTCTGCCCTTTTTTTCCCTTTTTTTTTCTCTTTTTTTTCCGTCACGGAGGTTTCCAGAAAACTCCTCCTACGCTATTTGACGTAGGACGATGAAATTTGGCACAGTAATAGAGGGTGACTAGATGTCGTCAAATCCGCAAAATTTTTTGACTTTGACCTTGAAGGTCAAGGTCAAATTGAGGTCAAAGTTTTTCTGACCTCAAAGTGGTTTCCAGAAAACTCCTCCTACAGGGTTTGTCGTAAAAAGACGGCATGTGGCAGAGACATAGAGGGTAATGAGTTGTCGTCAAATCCGTAAAATGTTTTGACCTTGCACCTCAGAGGTCAAGGTCAAATTGAGGTCAAAATATTTTTGGAAACACCTATTAATCACGAAAAGTAGCCATAAAGGTGCTCAAATCCCACTGTGAATGCATAAAACGTACCCAGTAAAGGGTAAACTTTCATCAATAACCTTGACCTTGAGGGTAAAGGTCAAAGGTCACGTGAGTTCACGCGTCCTTAACGACAGGCCGACTCATCTCGAAAACGGTGAGAGATAGAGCAATTTTGAGCTCATTTTCGACCCTTTGGACCTAAACAACGTTACATAAGAGGTACCTCGGTGACCTTGACCTTCTGGGTCACGGTCAAGGTAAAAAACCGGAAGTTGACTATTATCTCGAAAACGGTTAGAGATAGAGCGATTTTGAGCTCATTTTCGACCCTTTGCGCCTAAACAACGTTACATAAGAGGTACCTCGGTGCCCTTGACCTTCTGGGTCACGGTCAAGGTCAAAAACCGCAAGTTGACTATTATCTCGAGACGGTTAGAGATAGAGTGATTTTGAGCTAATTTTTGACCCTTTGGGCCTAAACAACGTTACATAAGAGGTACCTCGGTGACCTTGACCTTCTGGGTCACGGTCAAGGTCAAAAACCGGAAGTTGACTATTATCTCGAAAACGGTTAGAGATAGAGCGATTTTGAGCTCATTTTCGACCCTTTGGGCCTAAACAACATTACATAAGAGGTACCTCGGTGACCTTGACCTTCTGGGTCACGGTCAAGGTAAAAAACCGGAAGTTGACTATTATCTCGAAAACGGTTAGAGATAGAGCGATTTTGAGCTCATTTTCGACCCTTTGCGCCTAAACAACGTTACATAAGAGGTACCTCGGTGCCCTTGACCTTCTGGGTCACGGTCAAGGTCAAAAACCGCAAGTTGACTATTATCTCGAAAACGGTTAGAGATAGAGTGATTTTGAGCTAATTTTTGACCCTTTGGGCCTAAACAACGTTACATAAGAGGTACCTCGGTGACCTTGACCTTCTGGGTCACGGTCAAGGTCAAAAACCGGAAGTTGACTATTATCTCGAAAACGGTTAGAGATAGAGCGATTTTGAGCTCATTTTCGACCCTTTGGGCCGAAACAACGTTATATAAGAGGTACCTCGGTGACCTTGACCTTCTGGGTCACGGTCAAGGTCAAAAACCGAAAGTTGACTATTATCTCGATAACGGTTAGAGATAGAGTAATTTTGAGCTCATTTTCGACCCTTTGGGCCTAAACAACGTTATATAAGAGGTACCTCGGTGACCTTGACTGTCTGGGTCACGGTCAAGGTCAAAAACCGGAATTTGACTATTATCTCGAAAACGGTTAGAGATAGAGCGATTTTGAGCTCATTTTCGACCCTTTGGGCCTAAACAACGTTACATAAGAGGTACCTCGGTGACCTTGACCTTCTGGGTCACGGTCAAGGTCAAAAACCGGAAGTTGACTATTATCTCGATAACGGTTAGAGATAGAGCGATTTTGAGCTCATTTTCGACCCTTTGCGCCTAAACAACGTTACATAAGAGGTACCTCGGTGCCCTTGACCTTCTGGGTCACGGTCAAGGTCAAAAACCGCAAGTTGACTATTATCTCGAAAACGGTTAGAGATAGAGTGATTTTGAGCTAATTTTTGACCCTTTGGGCCTAAACAACGTTACATAAGAGGTACCTCGGTGACCTTGACCTTCTGGGTCACGGTCAAGGTCAAAAACCGGAAGTTGACTATTATCTCGAAAACGGTTAGAGATAGAGCGATTTTGAGCTCATTTTCGACCCTTTGGGCCGAAACAACGTTATATAAGAGGTACCTCGGTGACCTTGACCTTCTGGGTCACGGTCAAGGTCAAAAACCGAAAGTTGACTATTATCTCGATAACGGTTAGAGATAGAGTAATTTTGAGCTCATTTTCGACCCTTTGGGCCTAAACAACGTTATATAAGAGGTACCTCGGTGACCTTGACTGTCTGGGTCACGGTCAAGGTCAAAAACCGGAATTTGACTATTATCTCGAAAACGGTTAGAGATAGAGCGATTTTGAGCTCATTTTCGACCCTTTGGGCCTAAACAACGTTACATAAGAGGTACCTCGGTGACCTTGACCTTCTGGGTCACGGTCAAGGTCAAAAACCGGAAGTTGACTATTATCTCGATAACGGTTAGAGATAGAGCGATTTTCGGCTCATTTTTTACCCTTTGGGCCTAAACAACGTTATATAAGAGGTACCTCGGTGACCTTGACCTTCTGGGTCACGGTCAAGGTCAAAAACCGGAAGTTGACTATTATCTCGAAAACGGTTAGAGATAGAGCGATGTTGAGACTATTTTCAACCCTTTGGGCCTAAACAACGTTACATAAGAGGTATTTCGGTGACCTTGACCTTCTGGGTCACGGTCAAGGTCAAAAACCGGAAGTTGACTATTATCTCGAAAACGGTTAGAGATAGAGCCATTTTGAGTTCATTTTCGACCCTTTGGGCCTAATCAACATTACATAATAGGTACCTCGGTGATCTTGACATTCTGGGTCACGGTCAAGGTCAAATACCGGAAGTTGACTATTATCTCGAAAACGGTTAGAGATAGAGCGATTTTGAGCTAATTTTTGACCCTTTGGGCCTAAACAACGTTACATAAGAGGTACCTCGGTGACCTTGACCTTCTGGGTCACGGTCAAGGTCAAAAACCGGAAGTTGACTATTATCTCGAAAACGGTTAGAGATAGAGCGATTTTGAGCTCATTTTCGACCCTTTGGGCCTAAACAAAGTTATATAAGAGGTACCTCGGTGACCTTGACCTTCTGGGTCACAGTCAAGGTTAAAAAAACCGGAAGTTGACTATTATCTCGAAAACGGTTAGAGATAGAGCGATTTTGAGCTCATTTTCGACCCTTTGTCCCTAAACAACGTTACTTAAGAGGTACCTCGGTGATCTTGACATTCTGGGTCACGGTCAAGGTCAAAAACCGGAAGTTGACTATTATCTCGAAAACGGTTAGAGATAGAGCGATTTTGAGCTCATTTTCGACCCTTTGGGCCTAAACAACGTTAGATAAGAGGTACCTCGGTGACCTTGACTGTCTGGGTCACAGTCAAGGTCAAAAACCGGAAGTTGACTATTATCTCGAAAACGGTTAGAAAACTGAATTAGATTATTTTGTGCCCAAATGAGGTTACATTATATTCACTTCGATGGCCTCGTTCAAGATAATAATCCGGAAGCTGACAATTATTTTGAAACACTGAAAAATGTGTTTTTGACCAAATATGTTGTGTCTCTGCCCTTGCAAGTGGGTACTATTCGGTCTAGTTATTTATAAAATACGGCAAAGAATAACTTCAGTTGATAAGTGGCAAAAGTGCCCCAGTTAACCCACCTTTTCCATCTAACCCATCCACCTCACCCCCTGCCCCCACCTTCATTTCTAACCCATCTCTCCCAATACGCCCAACAACCTCCTGTACCCCATTTCACTCTCTCCCCCCACCTCCCGCTTTGTTAGATCTTCCCCTCTTCCCCACCTCCCTCTACCCCAAACCCGCTCTATCTCATCTCTCCATCTAACCCACCACCTCTTCCATACCTTCCACTATTCCCGTCTCCACTCCACACCACCTCCCGCTCTATCTCCCTCACCCGCCTTAACTCTACACCACCTCCCGCTCTATCTCCCTCCCCCGTCTCCACTCTGCACCACCTCCCGCTCTATCTCCCCCCCCCCGTCTCCACTCTATACCACCGCCCTCTCTATCTCCCTCCCCCGTCTCCACTCTACACCACCTCCCGCTCTATCTCCCTCCCCCGTCTCCAATCTACACCACCTCCCGCTCCATCTCCCTCCCCCGTCTCCACTCTACACCACCTCCCGCTCTATCTCCCTCCCCCGTCTCCCCTCTACACCACCTCCCTCTCTATCTCCCTCCCCCGTCTCCACTCTACACCACCTCCCTCTCTATCTCCCTCCCCCGTCTCCACTCTACACCAACTCCCGCTCTATCTCCCTCCCCCGTCTCCACTCTACACCACCTCCCGCTCTATCTCCCTCCCCCGTCTCCACTCTACACCACCTCCCTCTCTATCTTCCTCCCCCGTCTCCACTCTACACCACCTCCCGCTCTATCTCCCTCCCCCGTCTCCACTCTACACCACCTCCCGCTCTATTTCCGTCCCCGCCTCCACTCTACATCACCTCCCGCTCTATGTCCATCCTCTACCTTATGCTTCGCTTCTCTACCTACCTCCCTCTATACCCTAGCTCCCCTATGTTCCACCTCCCCCTCTACCCCAACATCCAACCACCCCACTACCTCCTCTACTTCATCCCTTCCATCCCTTTCCCTCTATTCCCCCTGTCTTTGACCAATTCCCTTCTACCCGCTCCCTCCTGTGCCAACCTGTCCGCCTACTCCTTCTCCTCCTCCTCTACCCATCTCCCTCTTGACCTTACCTCCCACGACCCCTCTTCCACTCGCCATACATGTACCCCACTTCCCTTCTACCCCACCCATTTCTATCAATTTCGTCCTCTACAAAACGCAGCCCTCTACCTCACTTCTTACCTCCCCCCACTTCCACCCTCATCCCAACCCCCCTATACCCCCACCTGTTTCTACCCCGCCTCTGTTTACCCCTTCACTTATAGCATAACGCATCTATTTTATATCAGCTGTTGAAAGTTCATGAATGCAGAAAAAACCTATATGACACATCAATTTGACTGGGTTGTACATAATCACTGCATATTGATCACTGTGTACTAACGCTAAGCCTCAGAAGTAGGCTATCAGAGGTATCTTCGCGCAGATTAGAAACTACAGTGGATCCCCAGTTTGGTACCGAAAAATATTTATTAGTGACTGTGGTAAAAGGCAGTAAACATTACGCTGCCGCAAAAGTGATGTTTAAACAGAACAATCAAATGAGTTTGTAGACCGCCAAGGCTTGTACCAAAGATATAAGAGCGTCCCGAAATTAGTCTTTAAAACTTCCAACGGTTCACTGGAAACACATAAAAATGACATGTTATCGCATGTTTTAAATATGTCTGATGACAAATAAACTTGATAAAAAGGGCATAATAAAGTGTTTTAGATAAAATATAGACAATATAAAAGTAGTAGTTGCAACGTTATAATTGATAAAGTAGTTCTACTTGACCCCCAAATAGAACGACTTTGTTAAGTTCTATTCGCTGGTTCTACTGAACCTGTTTTGCCGACAGGAGGTTAAATATGTCAAGATCGTACCTAATTATTTAAATATATAGACATTTTCTAGAAATAAAAATTTTTAAAGAAACTAAATAACGTTATGCAAAAAACAACTCTTCTTTAGCTTAGAGTTTGAAGAAGGTTAGTAGATAAGTCCCAATATTTGACTTTCTCATAATAAAATCACACACAATTCGAAGAAAAAGAGAAGAAAAAGAAACGCTGAGCTTAGACAAAAACATGAGCAATATCAACAAGAACTTAAACAGTGATAACTGGGGACAGTAGAGGTGTACCTGCAGATTGGAAGTGGTGTATACATGTTCTAAAACATATAAAAAGACAAATTGGGTTCAAGGTATGAAATTTCACAAAATAAATTATGCATGAATGTACTAACAAAATCATGAACAAGTTTTCAAAATATGCAAATACCTGAAAATTTATGCAAATGCAAATGTGTATGTTTATGAAAACACTTTTGGAGGAGCCTTTCGTGTATTACTAATTTAAAAAACAAAATAAATGATTTTTCAAGTGTGTCAAATGTTTATCGTTAAGACGATCTTTAAGAGAGTGGTAGTTAAAATGAAAGTAGGCTTTTATCATGTTACTGAAAAAACCTGAATGGAGCAATATTTTTACCCCGTACCAGAACAAAGATGAAGACGCCGGCCTTTCACCATTAACTATAGATATTTTCTTACCCAACATACACACGGAGAACTACCATATTTCCCGTGCCACATTATACTACTTACGCAGACCTGTCCCGCTAACATTATTTTGCAAACTTGTAACTACCCTACTATCCTTCTCTTCCCTTTCTAAGCTATGTGGCAATATTGATTTCTTGTCACTTAGAATACATTACAATATAAGACTCTGTGGTGACATTCCCGTAAGACCGAACGATTTATAAATTCTCCAAAACAATTCAATAAAACTTGGTTCAACTCGACATAACACGAATTGTGACTGATTGTTGCTACTTGTTAATCATTATGGTAAATCAGACCTGGACTATGACTGTATTTGAAATGGAACACGGCACGTACACTTCACTTTTACTCTATGAAGTAATTTGGTGAGATATGATAGCATGACATGCTGTAAGCCCAGACGATCTAACAGGTCTAGTGTGACTAGCTATTAAATGGCCGAAACAGCTGTCAGACAAGAAATGCGATGTAGTACCGATACACTGCACTCTAAAAGTTATGCCAGGACAAGAAAAGGGGTGACAGCTACGAAATGGAGTGCTACATAATGTTCTTCAAATCGAGGCATGTAAAGTGCTTTCGTGTAACATTGAGGGACGCCACAAAACAGATAAGGCCACTTTAAAGTCTAGATTTTGAACTCACCAAGTGGTGTTATTTCTCGAGTTAGGAATCGAACATTAACAATTTATAAACTGAGAACTCGCTTCATAAATTGAAAGAGGCAGCAGACATTTTATAGATTCGCTGGTACACATGCAACAGCCAAACACGACGGCTTATCCGTGATTGTAGAATACTTTGTAATGCAGCATAACGGGATTTAATTACGATTTGTTTTGAAAAAATCACTTAAGTAAAACCAAAATCAGTTTTGCATTAGTTCAAACATATCTGTGCAAAGGCGATATTGCATGAAGTGTGCCGAAATATACAACTTGGTGAGAAATTATCTGTAGAGGAGTGTATATTAATGTTTGACATTAAGAGTTGCTAGTACTTGTTAGAACACAATGTATGTGACTGTTCTATTATCAACGTAGTGCTCTAAACCAAGGATAATTTTCGACAACGGAAAACATCTTTTGAGGTAAGCACTATTTATTCTGATAAATCAATAAAAATTTTACTGGCATGTTTACATGATTTATATTACGTCTTACAAATTGTTTTTGTCTTAAAACCGGTAGCTCAATAGTGTAGAGTGTGACATTTTATACGCGATATTAAATGTTGTAAACATATTATAATCTGTTCAGTAAAAGTGGAAAGAACGCGTTCAAAGGTTCAACGCTTTGGGTAGATATTTGTAAAATAGTTTAAATCTAGCAATGCGTCTTCATATTTAAAAATAATCATAATTATATTTTAGACCGACAAATACCGTTTCCTTAAATTTGTTTTTGTTACAGAATAATTAATTAAATGTCGTAAACCACAAAGAGCGATTGACCACAAACTGTAACAATGGTTTCTCGTCAGCTAAGACCTGATTATCTTAAACGAATAGTATATCAATATTACATCAATATCTATGGTGTGCATGTATCGGATGACCTGTTTGCTTTCCTAAGACTGTGATAGGCTCTTTCACAGACACAGTGAGCATACATAACATTGGCAGCGATGGCGTCCGTGGACTACACCAAGGAGGTTTCGACGGCAGAGGAACTGGAGGAAAAGCTGGAGACGTCTCTCGATCCAGACAACAGCATGGATCAGTTAGTGCGTATATATGACGACTGGGCTTCCAAATTTGAGCAGGTACGAGATTAACTAATGTACAGCAATAAACCAATAATTCAAATTAAATTTTGATTTTCAACCCTTATACATTTTTTCTTCCAATAATGAAATTTAGTAGTAATTACTAATTAATTTTTTAATCTTTTAAAATGGAAACAACCGGCCTTTTAATTCGTTGCTTTATATAAGCTTAAACTGCACGGGCATGAAAGAAAATAATATGGTTACAGAATGATAGACGTTAGTTAATTTAATATTGTTTCACCAAGCAAAGTTAAATTGTGTTGGGGTAGCATAACGAAGTAATAGTCTACATTCATCCCAATCAGGACAAGAAAAAGAGTCCATGGAAGTCCTACGAAGTTCTTGCCCATGAGATCAAGAAATTTGTCTCGGATCAAAATGCCAAGATCCTTGATATCGGAGCTGGAACAGGGCTGCACGGTATAGAGGTGAGTGATGAACGAAGGGGCTGATAAACACAACAGTGTATAACGATTGACAGGGCTGCACGGTATAGAGGTGAGTGATGAACGAAGGGGCTGATAAACACAACAGTGTATAACGATTGACAGGGCTGCACGGTATAGAGGTGAGTGATGAACGACGGGGCTGATAAACACAACAGTGTATAACGATTGACAGGGCTGCACGGTATAGAGGTGAGTGATGAACGAAGGGGCTGATAAACACAACAGTGTATAACGATTGACAGGGCTGCACGGTATAGAGGTGAGTGATGAACGAAGGGGCTGATAAACACAACAGTGTATAACGATTGACAGGGCTGCACGGTATAGAGGTGAGTGATGAACGACGGGGCTCATAAACACAACAGTGTATAACGATTGACAGGGCTGCACAGTATGGAGGAGGGGGGTAATGAAGGACAGAGCTGCATAGCACAAAAGGTTCTAATCATTTCCAGGGCTGCACAGCATAGAGGTGAGTACTGAACGACGGGGCTGCATAGCGCATAAGTGACTGATGGCTGAGAGACTGCATAACACTGAAATAAATATTGTTTATGAAATTACATAGCACATGACTTATGACTGATATCACTACATAACACAGATGTGACCAATGGTTCACAAGCCTACTTGAACAGAAATGACTCTAATGATTGACAGACATAAGTATCACAGACATATCTAATGACTGACAACACTACAAAGCACAGAAGTGACTGAATGATTGACAGGCCTGCAGGGCAAAGAAGTGCCTAATGACTGACAGGCTGCACGGAAACGAAGTGAATAATGACTGAAAGAGCTGTATGGCATGAGGCTGGAAAATATTTGATAGGACTGCACAGTACATTTGGCGAACAATGAATGACAGGGCTGCATAGATTTCAAGTCACTAATAATTGACAGAGTGGCACAGTATAAAGGTGACAAGTGACTGACAGAGCTTCATAGCACGGAAGGTACTTAGGATTGGTAGGACTACATAGAGCAGAACTCACTAATGATTGAGAGGTCTGCATTGTGGAGAGGTGAGTAATGATTTACAGGTCTGCACAGTATAGTGATGAGTAATTATTGATATGAATGCGTAGTTTAGATACAATTTATTATTTAAAGGAACCGCGGAGCATAGTTGTTATTAAAAGAG
The DNA here is from genome assembly GCA_949752745.1 of Protula sp. h YS-2021. Lineage (NCBI taxonomy): Eukaryota > Metazoa > Annelida > Polychaeta > Sabellida > Serpulidae > Protula > Protula sp. h YS-2021. The sequence continues at coordinate 3,829,595 of OX457025.1, forward strand.
GTGCACGATGTAACGATAGATAATGGTATAGAGTCACATAGTAATTTATTGTTTAAACTTTAAGACGCTTTGACAAAACTGAACGATATAATTAGAAGAATTAACAGGGCTTCATGGTGAATATGACAACATTTCAATAGTTCAGAGCTACATAGCAGATGATAGTTCTAACGATTTATTCTAACGATTTATTCATTGATCACGGTTTAAAGAACCACACAGTAATACTACCAAACCCAGGGGATACTTGTGATGATCCTTTCATTGTTTAGAGAACTACACGCAACACTCCTTACACATTTTCGGTGTATTTGCCTCAGCATAGAAACAGATACAAGTATAATACCAAAGCAAAAACAATGCCTATAGACTTCATTTTATTACTGGCCAATTATTTTTCTTAAAATAATAAACTTTTATTGAAATTTATTGAGCAGCTGCAAAAACTGGGATATACAAACATCGATGCCATAGATCCAAGCAGCTCTATGTTACAAAAAGCAAGAGAAAGGAATTTGTACAAGAGGTATATCGCTGACTACGTCGACAAGAGACGCTTAGACATAGACGACAGTAAGATTTTGTCAGAGAATTCTTTAATGTAATTAACATAGATTTTATTAACACAGGTGTAATTGTAATTCAATATATTTATTTTTTGATCACAGTGGTAGAGGTAAATTATTCCTTATGTAAAAAGCATATGTGCCCTCTTGTCTATCACGCAAAGCCCAATATTCATCAAATGAATCGATAAGTCGGATCCACTGAATACGGATCCACAGAATCCGTATTCACTGAACTCGGACCCACTGAAGCCGGATCCACTGAATCCGGATCCACTGAAGCCAGATCCACTGAATCCAGGTCCACTGAAGCCGGATCCACTGAAGCCGTATCCACTGAATGCGGATCCACTGAAGCCGGATCCGCTGAAGCCAATGTTAATTAAGAATGTGTCATAATTTCGTTATATCATGGGATGTTTCAGACACATATGACGTCATCACGGGAGCTGGTGTCTTCTTGCCAGGTCACATCAATGCCGATGCGTTTGATGAATTACACAGGATAACTAAGCCGGGTGTGTAGGACATTTTCTTTTTGTTTTGTTTCAATGAAGATATCAGTGATGCAATTCAAAGTTAACTTTAGTTCTTCCACCAACACCGTTTTTAATTATATTTCCGGTTAACATAAATTGGAAATCCAATTTATAAAGGGATTTCTAAGAAACTGGCATAATTATTTTAGCAATAATGAAAACAAATTGATAAACCGGAACACACAGAAGAAATTCAATATTTTCCTTTAGAAAATACAGTTTACTTTTTATTTAAGTTACTTTGGATAAAACGCAATGGCCTTCGTGCGATTCCTTGATATTAAACATAGTTTAACATGGATCTAACAACAGTGAAGAGGGAGTTAAACTAATGGGTCAACCCACAACTCAGTCCAAAAGTTACCTTCGCAGTTTAAGCAAAGTTAAAACCATTGGGTTAACATATCCTGCATTCACGAAAGTTGACTACGGGTTAACAGCGGATTAAACCAAAAAGATAACCCTGCTTGTAAGGTGGGCTAAACCAAGATTAAGTCACTAAGAAATGTTAAATCATTTAATTTGTGTTCGTCATCTTTTTTCCTCGCTAGAAGGTGGAAGGGAATAAAGTACAACTGTACTTGAAAATGACTTGACCTCCAAAATAAGAACTTTGTACATAAAATTATGAAGAAAGCATTGACGAACACAGGATTTTTGAAAGGGGGGAGGCATGAGTCCGAATTGTATATGAAAGCTACACTATACTTACCAGTGGCAGATCCTAGGAAGAAGGGGGAGGGGTTCATTCCCCCAACTCTATATTAAAAAATGGACTGTAAAACTTCGTGTGTTTACTTCTTTGGGTATACCCCCTTCTCTCCTTTTCTTTCTTTCTTTCTTTCTTTCTTTCTTTCTTTCTTTCTTTCTTTCTTTCTTTCTCTCTCTCTCTCTCTCTCTCTTTCTTTCTCTCTTTCTCTCTTTCTCTCTCTCAGCCCCATTCCTGATCTCAGTCCTTATATACATGTCCAGACACTTTCAAATAACGGTTCTGACTATAGTATAGAAATCACATCAGTTATCTACTCGTTGCATTTAATTCGCCTTTTGTGATTATGGCGACAGTTTGCTATGAAATAACATATTTTTTGCAAACATGTTTTTCATAATATCGTCTACTTCACCCTCCATCCCGGTTCTAGACTAGCCAACCAAACCCTAAAAGGCTTTTTTTTAAATGAAAATAAAATGAAAATAAAAAAAACACAATTATTTCTTCATTATGCAGTGAGTGCCGATCTCTTGAAAAATCCCTGGAAATTCCCTGTATTCTCCCCCCATAATGATGACGTATCTGGGTTAACCGGCAGAAAATCCATGGAAATTCTCTGTATTCTCCCCCCCCCCCCCCATAATGATGACGTATCTGGGTTAACTGCAGAAGATCTCTGGAAATTCCCTGTATTCTCCCCCGATAATAATGACGAATCTGGGTTAACCAGCAGAAAATCCCTGGGAATTTCCTATATTTTACCCCGATAATGATGACGTATCCGAGTTAACTGGAGAAAATCCCTAGAAATTCCCTGTATTCTACCCCGATAATGATAACGTATCTGGGTTAACTGGAGAAAATCTCTGGAAATTCCCTGTATTCTCCCCCGACAATAATGACGTATCTGGGTTAACCGGCAGAAAATCCCTGGGAATTTCCTATATTACCCCCCCCCCCCATAATGATGACGTATCTGGGTTAACCGGCAGAAAATCCCTGGAAATTCCCTGTATTCTCCCCCCATAATGATGACGTATCTGGGTTAACTGCAGAAGATCTCTGGAAATTCATTGTATTCTCCCCCGATAATGATAACGTATCTGGGTTAACCAGCAGAAAATCCCTGGGAATTTCCTATATTTTACCCCGATAATGATGACGTATCCGAGTTAACTGGAGAAAATCCCTAGAAATTTTCTGTATTCTCCCCCGATAATGATAACGTATCTGGGTTAACTGGAGAAAATCTCTGGAAATTCCCTGTATTCTCCCCCGATAATAATGACGTATCTGGGTTAACCGGCAGAAAATCCCTGGGAATTTCCTATATTCCCCCCCATAATGATGACGTATCTGGTTTAACCGGCAGAAAATCCCTGGCAATTTCCTATATTTTCCCCCGATAATGATGACGTATCTGAGTTAACTGGAGAAAATCCCTGGAAATTCCCTGTATTCTCCCCCCCCATAATGATGACGAATCTGGGTTAACCGGCAGAAAATCCCTGGCAATTTCCTATATTTTCTCCCGATAATGATGACGCATCTGGGTTAACCGGCAGAAAATCCCTGGAAATTCCCTGTATTCTCCCCCGATAATGATGACGTATCTGGGTTAACCGGCAGAAAATCCATGGGAATTCCCTGTATTCTCCCCCGATAATGAAGACGTATCTGGCTTAACTGTCGAAAATCCCCGGAAATTCCGTGTATTTTCCAACAATAGTGAAGCCGCATCCGGGTGAACTGCGGTTTAATTTAAACCAAAACTTAAACCGTTGGTTCAGTTAAACCTGGTTTAAACTTCATTTGTAAATATAGGTAAAACCATTGTTTAGCTAATTCAAATTTCTTGTTTGAACCCATTTTGTTAATCCAATCAGTTAAACCAAAGAGTTAACTTTTTCGAATGCGGCGGCTGAACATGCTATACAGAAACGTAGAACATGATTGCCCATCCCCAAGATATTTTAAAAGAAATCTGCTAAAAAGAACTATGTTTGCAAAATATATTTTATATTACAGGAGGATTAGTGTTCATGTGGATAAGCCAGTCTTACTATGGCGAGGAGTACAAGTGCTACGGAGAGAAACTCGACGCCGGAATCAAGCAGTTTGTTGAGAAGGGGCTCTGGGTACTGGAGAGCCGAGAGATAGTGCCATACCATGAGAAGGTGTTTCTTAACGTTTTGCGAAATCAGTGAATGATGTGATCTGTGATTGCAAAGCAGTGACTCTGTGCCTTATTGCGCATGCAGTTCATGAGAAAACCGTTACTCTAACTCTTCATGATGTAATCATTGTTGGATATCGTTAAACACACTAAAAGAGCAGCAAAATAAAATATCATTTAGTAGATTTTTGTCTTTATTGTTATTTTAAATGTATGATTAAGTCAAGGACATTTTCCTGCTGTGAGATAAATAACAGTTCAGGAAAATTAATTGTTTTCATTAATAATTACCATTGCTATTTGCCATGCTGTGTAGCTTGTGTAATACCGATATCTCTCAATTTTATCGTGACTATTTATTTTACTCTGAATTTCACTGACTGACTCTGAACTTCGCTGAATGACACTGAATTTCACTGTATAACTTTGAATTTCATTGAATGACTCTGAATTCACTCAATGACTCTGAATTCACTCAATGACTCTGAATTTACTGAATGATACAGTTTCTCTTAAACCAATTGTAATGTGTAAAATACATTTGCATTAAAATTGAAAATTAAGAAGTCGCAAGGCAGTAATGTATTTCTATACAAAAAATAGAAGTCAGTTATAGAAGGCTGTAATATGTTTTAAAATAACAATTGAAAACTGTACAAAAAGTACCTTTTTTAACGCGTCTCAATTTGATTGTTAAAATTTTTACGCGCTTCTGTACTTATTGGTGTGCTGCTGTGCTTGTTGCTTATTGCTGTACTGCTGTGGTTGTTGCACCTTGCTGCAGCAATGTGATCATTTCTAAATATTATAACCCATGTGAACTACTGAACTAATTTAAGGCCAGTGCAGTCGAAATCAGAAACATTAGGGCTAGCTTACCTAAATTATCTAACTTTCAAAGTATTTTGGGCTAGAATATTGCAAAAAGTACAATTCTGTAAGAATTTGAATCATTGCCGAGATTTGTTGTGCAATTATGCATGAAATAGTTACAAGTCATTGCTACAACGATAATTATCTCAATGAACAAATTTAATCAAATGGTATTGCGCATACCACTCCATTTCCCTCCCCCACCCATTCTTCCACCCCCACCTCTGTAAAGAAGCCATGATTGCGAGTGCTTTGTCATGATATCAAAGCATTTGAAAAATAATCAAGTGGTATTACGCCTTCATGCCATCACCTTACTCCACCATAACCAAGTGGAATCTTAGTGTTATGGAACAAGAAGCTCAAATATGGTTGACATTTTTAAATTTCTGTTGCTATTATTCGTTCTTTGTGTTACTGCTGGCGATACTAATTAGACTCAAAAATCGAAAGAGTGTACCAAATTGAGACAACTGTAAATCATTTGAGAGCAAAGAAATATAAAAATCGGCATACTACAGAAACACAGAATCTGACTGATGTACCCTATTTTAGTTAGTCCAAAAGTATACTTGTGCGGATATCGGATAGAAAAAAAGAATATGATTTCAAAGCAAAGTACTGCATCTGCTACGTTTTCAAACAATCTTGTTTATGTTGACCTCTTGGGCACTTCTTCTCCATGCGTTAAAATTGCTTCTTTAAATGCCAGGTTCATAAGAGATAAATTGCTAAACATAAGGGATTTTTAATAGATGATAACATCGATATATTAGGTATTACCGAGTCATGGCTCAGGCCCAACGAAGACTACATTGCGGCTGAGGTGCTGTCTGATGGTTACAGCTTTCGAAATGTGTCCTGTGTCTCTGGACCTTCTGGCGGTGCACTACTTGTGTACCGACAAAATCTGATATCAAATTTGACAATTTTCAGTTAATTTTTTTTTTGAACACACTAGTTTGTCTCTTAGAATAGACAAAAGACATTCTTCACTACTTTTGGTTTACAGACCACCACCACATGCGATAAATGGTTTCTCATACAGCCAGTTTTTGCATTGAATTCGCAGGACTAATTTGTGATTTATCGACAAGGACAAGTGGTTTAGTTATTTTTGATGACTTAGACATTCATTTTGACTGTCTTACGGATACCAAAGTTTGCAATTTTAACTTACTGTTAGAATCTTATCTCAACAACACATCTCATCTCCCACCCACGACTCTGGACATTGCCTGCATGATGTAATGACAATTAAAAGTGATATTCCCGTAGTCAATGATTTTCTGCTTTATGAATCTGGTTTATCAGAGCATGCTACAATTATCTTCACGTTCAATTAGCCCTACGCCAGTGTCAGAAGATCTAAAAAGGGATAAAGCATTAACTGATGTTCAAGGCGCTACTCTGAGCGAATCGCTGAATATTTATAGCGGCTCTATAATTGATAAACACGCCCTGCGAAAACACGAAATGCCATTCTTCAACCTAACACACACTAGTATAGTTCGCATTTAAGGCAACAGAAAGTGATTCGACGTCGTTTCGAGCGCAAGTACGCCAAAGCTGGCTCAGTAAGTGACAAAGCGGTATATAAGGAACAGTGCAATTATGTTAGCTATCTTGTAAATGAGGCAAAAACAAAGTTTGTCAGGGATAAAATTTGTGAGTCCAGTTCCGATAAGATGAAATTGTTTGAAATCGCTAAAAACAATTTCGCACTGGATGAGTGAATGAAAATAGCCAAGTAACATTGAAAACAACCAGTTACCTTACGATTTCGTCACCTATTTCTCCGATAAGATTATCAATATAAATGATCAAATTTGTTCGAATAGTGTGAATGAACTAGCTTCAGAATTTCAGGATAGCCCGGAAACGAACGCAACTTTATCCAATTTTTCCGCTTCTACTGTAAAAGAAACTGAAAATATAATATCAGCCTCAAATTCTGCAACATGTGACTTAGACCCTGTTCATATGAAACTTATCAAATTATGCATGCACGCAATTTCTCCTGCTATAACTCAAATAGTGAACAAATTGTCAGATGTTCCTGTTCCTGTAGAAACGCAGTCATTTGTCCACTTTTGAAAAAAAAATCGTCTCTGGATCCAAACAATTTCAAAAATTTCAGACCGGTTTTTGAAATCTGCCCTTTCTTGGAAAAGTCATTGAAAAAGTAGTTGCAAGGAGATTAGATGCCTGCCTTCAAGAACATTCGCCGCTTAGTCAGAGACAGTCCGAGACTGCTCTTTTATGAGTACATACGGATATTGCAGGGGCTCTCGAGCAGACTGAGGCTGCTGTACTTCTGTTATTAGATCTTAGTGCAGTTTTCGAATCCATATGCAGGACCGGCTGTTGAATCGACTTCACATTCGTTATGGAATACGAGACAAAGCACTAGCATAGTTCAGATCATACCTGACTAATAGATTCCAGTATGTGTCACTATTTGGGGTTTCCTCGCACCTCAAAGAGTTAAAAACTGTACGTTCCGCAAGGCTCGATCCTTGGACCTATCCTCTTTACCTTGTTCGTTGCCCCTCTCGGAGATATCACAAGGAAGCATAAAATAGTCCGTCTAGTTCTTTACAAGAAAATATGCGGTCACTCGAAAAGTGTGTTTCCGACATAAAGTTTTAGATGCCAGAAAATTATTTAAAGTTAAATGATGATAAATCTGACTTTATTCTCATTGATTCAAGTACAAATATTAGAAATTTGATAGAGTAGGAGTTCGCGTCGGAGATGCAGAGGTCAAATAGCAGTCACATGTCCGAAATCTAGGCGCTATTTTTGATGAGCCCCTTTCTATGAACAGGTTTATTTCACATAAAATTCAACCGGCATCTTACTACCTGTTCACATAAGAAAGTATCCAGATTACGAGTGCATCTGTAGTACATGAGCTGGTAACATCAAAACTGGATCATGCGAACAGTCTACTTTTAGGAACTAGCAAACCCTTCTTGCCAGGCTTCAAATCATCCAAAACTCAGTTACGCGCCTCATATCACGAGCGAATTGACATTGCCATATATCTCCAATATTCAAAGATCTGCACTGGTTTCCTATCGCCAAAAGAACTGAATTCAAAGTTTTAGTTATTTGTTAATCCCCCGTCGCCGTCCGTCTGGCAACACTTAGAAGCACAAATTTGTGCACGCGATATCTCAACCACTATTCAATCCTAGCTTTTGATTTTTCTTACAGTGAAAATATGTATAGTGAAGTTGTGCAACGTAGCATTAAGAGTCGATTCGACCAAAAAATGACGAAATGGCGACTTGTTGAAAATAGGCAATGGTTTAGTATTTCTGTTGCCTACAGTGCAATTTTGTGCACGCGATATGTCAGCCGCTATTCAAGCCTGACTTTTGATTTTTGCTACAGTGCAGATCTATATGTATATGTACAAGTTGTGCGACGTGACATTATGTTTCGATTTGACCAAAAAATGACGACATGCGGACTTGTTAAATATAGCCAAATGTTTTAGTATTTCTGTTGCCTATGGTGCAACTTTGTGCACGCGATATCTCAGCCGCTATTCAAGTCTCTCATTCGATTGTTAGAACAGTAAAAATATGTATATTGAAGTTGTGCGACGTGGCATTATTTGTCGATTCGACCAAATATGACGAAATGGCGACTTGTTGAAAATAGGCAATGGTTTAGTATTTCTGTTGCCTTCGGTTTTGTGCACGCGATATCTCATCCGCTATTCAACCCTGGCTTTTGATTATTGTTACAGTATATATATATATATATATATATATATATATATATATATATATATATATATATATATATATATATATATATATATATATATATATATATATATATATATATATATATATATATATATATATATATATATATATATATATATATATATATATTATATATATATATATAGATCTAAAACCAGTCATAGGGAGGCCATGCCTTTAATATAGCACTTAGGGAGACCATTTGTATATTTTTTACCTTTGAGTTTAGAAAGACAAAAATTACCAAAAAATGTTCCTATACGTTGTAGATAATGGGTGTGATTTTTTCTTCTTGTCATATTAAGTAGCAAAAAGTAAACAAAAAAGTTGGTCTACGTATTTTTTCTAGATTTTCCTTGGCATTTTAGGCGACCTGGCTAAAACCACGGAATTTCCCGGGTCTCCGTAAGTGTGTGGTTTAATGCTCTGTATATTTGTCTCCCAAAGTAGCATATTTTGCTACTAGTTGGGTGTTTTTGAAGATTTATTTTAAACCTTTGTTTATTATTATTGTTATTTGTTATGTATATGCATTGTGTATAAGTTATACGCATGTACGACAGCCTTGAGAGATGACACTATGCACACATTACCAATGACTGTGCCATTTAGTTCTACTTAGCATGCAAATATGTGCAAGATGCTTCATGTTTCTGGTTAAAATATTGTTACGTGACATTTAAACTCTGTAACATTTCTTAGGAAAGAAAAGAATTGAAGTAGTAATTAATGATAAACAAAATGTCTCTTCAAGTTGCATATATGGTCGCCTTAAGTCGGTTTATACGCCAAGAAATATACAACCAGCAATAAGGAGACCATATATTTTTCATGAATATGTGCAAGATTTTTATATTATTAAGACAAAAAAGTGCTAAATGTTATTTTAAATTCCTTAGAAATCATTTTGGTAGGGAAAAAAGAGTAATGAACATAAAAAAATGGCCTTTGAAGTGTTTTGTATAAGTGTGAAGCATAGTCCCCTTAAGTCGGTTTACACACTACATATATATATATAAAGTAGGGATACGTTTCATTACGTCATAATGTTTATTACGTCATAATGCATCTTGCTCTCAAGTGTTCGTTTCTTTGAAAAAATGCCTGTTTACAGTGCTAAATTATCCTTTTCTTCAATTTCGTGCTAAACCATGTATAAGCATGTTGAGCAGTTAAGGAAAAAAATACTGGTTGCTATAATATTTTTAAATACATAATATATAGCGGATCTTAAATAAAAATGGCAGTTTTCCCCGGTCTCCTTAAAGCTGATTTTTTGGCACTAATGTTTATACAAGGTATAAAGTTTAGGATCAAATTGAAAGCTTGTTATCAAGTTTCAACACACAAATTTAATTTTAAACCAAGGTATGTTATATTCGCTATGCCATAAAATCATTCGTTTTTTGTTTGCTGAGTAGTTTCGTAACGTTTAAACACGCTAAGAATTAAGGAGACTTACTTTTGGTCACCCTAAATTTTTGGTCTCCCTAATACTGGTTTTTTAGCAAAAATGATCCCCGTATTGCTGGAGGTACACTTCTACATATATATATATATATATACATATATATATATATATATATATATATATATATATATATATATATATATATATATATATATATATATATATATATATATATATATATATATACTGAAATTGTGCGACGTTGCATTATTTTTTTATTCGATCAAAAAAAATGAGGAAATAGCGACTTGTTGAACATAGGCAATGTTTTAGTATTTCTGTTGCGACGTGGCATTATGTTACGATCTGACCAAAAATGACTACATGCGGACTTGTTAAATATAGGAATGTTTTAGCATTTCTGTTGCCTATGGTGCAACTTTGTGCACGCGATACCTCAGCCGCTACTTAAGCCTGGCTTTTGATGTTTGGTACAGTGAAAATACATACATATATATATATATATATATATATATATATATATATATATATATATATATATATATATATATATATATATATATATATATATATATATATATATATATATATATATATGTTGAAGTTGTGCGACCATAGTTCGTGGCGGGGACATTCACCAGTTTCACTGATAACTTGCCTTAATTGTTTTTATGCCACTGCCTCTGTATATTTAAATAAACTCGTTGGTATTGCTAAATCCGTCTAGTCATAGCTTGAACTTAATTGTTCCGTTTACCAGAAGTACAGTATATGGGAAAAATATTTCGCAATTACCGCCCGAGTATTCTGGAATAACCTACCTGCAGACATTAGGAATTGTTCTGACAAATATGTTTTTAAACCTTCGCTCAAAACCCACTCTTTAGACAAAGGTATGCGTAATACATCCTATATTATTTAATATATTTGCATATTCTCGTGTAAAGTAATGTTTTACTTAATTAATCTATTGTTTTCAGTGGTATGTTAGATTAAGCACAATCTAAATGTGCTGTAATGCTACTACTACTTCTACTTCTTCTACTACTACTACTACTACTACAATTACTACTACTACTACCACTAATAATAATAATAATAATAATAATAATAACCCATACCAACAATAATAATAACCCATACCCTCAAAACATATCGACCTTGCTGTCTGCGCTCATAAGCGCGGCTTCCTGGATTCGATTCCCGGTCAAGGCAGTGCCGAATTTTTCCCTCCAGCCAAGCAATCGATGGGTAGCACACAAACGATATGAGAACGTAACTTGTCTGTGGCATACAGTGGCGATGTGGCTTACAGTCACTCTTAGTGTGGTCTCATTTCTCTTGTGATTAAGTCGCCGTCTTAAGCCAAACAAACGTTCGGATTGATGTCAGATTAAGCGTGAGGTACTGACGGTATAACTGCCAGGTGGAAAGATGCGAAACAAGTATTATAAGTGTTAGTACTTAAGATACCTTAAGATACCATTCTACCCTAATATATACATAATTGTAATCCTACAATAATTATGAGAACCGTTTAATAATCTGAAACATGATTCTGACCATGTTTTTACTACCCGTTTGTGTTATCGTGTAAAATTAAATGAATGTATATTGTGCATGTACAAATATTAAATCGATAGATGTAATGTATATTGCCAGCGACTGGACAATCTCTGAGTATCAGAAGATTTTTTAAGTATTGAAAGAACAATTGACTTGATATTATTCAATTTTCTCTGTATTGAAAAAACGAAAAAAAAAAGGAATTTTAGGCCAAACACTTTGGCAAAGCTATTCCTGATCTGTATGTTTAATATTTTCTTTGCTTGTGAAAGAACCAAATTAAACTATTGACATTAAAAATTTATCTGTTCAATGACGTTATCGATGTAACACAAAGCATTTGTCTTTATTTTATATTACTTCCACCTTCGTGTCATTTTACAACTTTTACTCTGAATTTAGTTACCATCGCTACGGTGCTCTAAAGCGATGGTTCAGGTAAATAAAGTGGATTTGGATTTCGATTTCTTTAACAATGCTGTATGATGCTAATCATTTATTATAATTTTAAAGAATATCTAAGTCTATTAAAACGGACTGAAACGAGTTGCTCTTGCTCACTGTTTTCTTACAACACTAAGTAGAAACACCCTGCAGTGGTAAGGCACTACCTCCCGACTCTCCAGTATCCAGAGTGCCTTCTCAACAAACTGCTTTATTGCAATGTCAAGCTTCTCCCCGTAGCACTTGTACTCCTCCCCATAGTAAGATTTGCCTGCCCATATGAATATCAGCCCTCCTATTATGTGAAAAGTACAGATACGTGCAGTTTTGGTTTTTTAAACAACTCTCTACTGGCACATAGCCACACTCCAAACACTTTATGCAGACATACACGCACCCATACTTACACACATACACGCATATAGTTTCAAATTGGTATAAACAACATACACAACTTTGTGCTAGCAACATTGTTCAAGTCGGAGATTACAGTAAAATATACTATACCATAGGCTCTAGTATATACTGTATAAAATTTTCTTCCTTATAATCCCAAAGTACTCTCATGAATACCCCATTGTGTTCTGTGGATATTCCCTTACACCCTTATGGATGTCCATATATGCCATTATGAATGCCCCTTATACCCTTATGGATTTCCACTTACACCGTTATAAATATTTCCTCGTACCCTTATGGACGCTCCTTATGCCATTACAAATGTACCCTTACGGATAACACCTTGTACCTTTATTGCTTTCCCTTATACCCTAAGGTATGTAAACTTATTTGTCGTCTTTTATTTACCGGTTTAAACTCGTGTCTGCACGTGTCTTTGCCTTTAAATGTTCAACTGTAAGTTCATTTATACGCTCTTAGATCTGTTTCCTAACATGACAGTAGTGAAGAATCCTGAAATCCCCTCTATACAAAACTCCTAATATTTTGCCATCATATGCAGCTTACATGCTTCATTAGATATTTCTGTTCATAATGACGCCAAGTTGTATATCACAATTATTACACAACGCACAAAATAAATTAAGACCAATGCGGGTGATTTATTGCAGACATTAGGAATGTACCCTCTGACCATAACGACCATCTTAGATTACTTAGTTAGAAACAAGACTCTCCACTGCCAATGGCCTATAGTAACGGAAAGCAGTTGTCCAACAAACCTGCTTTGCTTATTCTATGAAATTCGTCAAAAGCATCGCCGTCGATGTGGTTTGGTACAAACACACCGGCTCCAGTGATGACATCATAGGTATCTAAATAGAGGACAAGACTAGAAAACACAATATTGATCTTTTAATATAACCGATCAGTTGATTTGCAAATGCAGAATTGTTGTTAATCACTATAAATAAGGTGTATTTAGTTTGCAAGGACCATTGTGTCCCATGCATATCGCTGTGATATCGTGATACAACTAACCATTTGAATTGTGAACTTTGAAAATGATCCAGTTTAAAACAAGGTCTACTATTGTTTAATTAATACATTATAACTGGACATTTTTCAAACAAAATACCACCTTTTCTGTGTTGTTTTTATGAAGTTATATAAGTAGATATATCATTGATACCGATAACAGATAACATATAATAGATGACAGATATCCAGATACTAAATTTTTATTAGAAATATTAAATTTTTATTTAATGCATTTAAGTATTTATTCAACATAAAACCATCTATTTCTTTATTTCTTTCTTGTCAGTATAATCAGGAACACGTTCGAGTATTTCGTAAAAAACGTGGTATTTCAAAATTAATAGATGCATCCAGGGTCCTGTGTATAAGTGTAAAAATAATAGAAACTCTGTTCACGATCACCTCAAGCATGAACATTTAAGGTCTTTCTTCTGATACCTCTGTACTTATATAAAATTGATATAATATGACAAACTGGGCTTGCGTACATATAAAAAGATTGACTTAATACGCCAAACTGGGATTCCGTTCATATAAAAAGATTGACGTAATATGCCAAACTGGGTTTTCGTACATATATGAAGTTTGGAATAATGCGTCAAACGGGACTTTCGTACATATATATAAAGGTTAGCATAAAATTAAACCTATCAGCTTTTTACGTTTGAACTTTTCTCTCAATTTCTGTTTTTCAAACGTATCAACAGTCACACGTTAAAAGCCGCTGTTAGACGTTTAATTAGGATATTCTTTGATATTCTTCAACAAGTACTAAGAAGAAATACACATTTCACTTGCAACTAAAACTTTCTAAATACAGCGTGTGGTAATTGCAATCTTCTCACTATCTTGCTATCTTCTTATTCTTATTGTCTTTCTATCTTCTATGTCCAATCGCTTCTTGCCGACGAAGTCAACGATGTACCTCTTGTACAGATTCCGTTCTCTGGCTTTTTGCAGCATGGAGCTGCTTGGATCTATTGCGTCCATGTTTGTAAAGCCATGTCGTTGAAGCTGTGGAGTCAATTCAATTCAGAAAAGAATATTTTTAATAAACGTTTCTGCAAGTGAAAAAGTTACGGGTTGTTTGTTTGCTTTTTTAAAATATTATTTAGTGTTTTGGGAGTATTTTAGTTGTGCCAGATTTTATTTTTAAATGCACATAAAATGCACAATTAACACATCGATATAAGTTTGTTAGCCTATTTTATGCCTTGCAAAATGCGATAGCATATCAGATTAAATGTTGGCTTTGCCTCTTTCCACTACGAGTTTTCAGTTCATTATGCCAAGTAAATATTTGGTTTAAAGACAGGAAACAGTCATGTCACTCATATTTAACAAATGCAACCTACAAAGCTCCACACTATATAGCCCGTCAATCAGTACTCACCTCTGCGCCGTGTAGCCCCTCAGTCATTACGCACCACTAAACTTTGCAGTCATTACTCAGCTCTACATCCTGTAGGCTATCAATCATTACTAACTTCTACAAAGTATAGTCCTGTCAATCATACACTGCTACACTGTGTACCCCTCAATCATTACTCAACCCTACACATTGGAGACCATTCTGTTCTGTGTATGCCTGTCAGATTTTAATCAACTCTGTAATGAGCAATCCTGTCTGTTATTAGTCATCTATATACGGATGGTCCTGTCATTGATTAATGACTCAGACAATGTGCAATCTTCTCAGTTATTGCTCACCTCTATTCAAAGCAGGTATGTCCGTTATAACTTACCTATATTTCCATTCAGTTATTACTCATCTATATACCAAGTAATGTTGTTGGCTATTACTCACCTCCATCCCGTGTAATCCTGTTCCAGCACCGACATCCAGAATTTTAGCTTTTTTATCCGAGACAAATTCTTTAATTTTATGGGCAAGACCTTCGTAGGATTTCCATGGACTCTTTTTCTTGTCCTAGGAGGCCCAAGAAGGAAATTGCTACCACAACAAAATTCTTGTTTTGTTTATTAGTTTATATGACCTTGATTAGTTTTATATCTACCATGCTTTCAGCAAGCCAACTGTTAAACTAATTTATTAAAATATGTATGAAAACAAATTGAAAGCAAAAGCTGAAAGTATGAAAGTTTTACCATTGCAAAGTTAAACGATCGAACCATAACCTTAACATCACACCTTTTCATAAACAGATGCCCATTTCTCATAAATAGGTACAACACTGTTTTCTGGATTGAGTACCACATGAAGCTTCTCTTTCAGTTCCGCCTCCGCCGAGGCTTCCTTGTTGAACTCCACGGAAACCATCGCTTGTAGCACAGCCTAATGCATTAAATATCCTATGTACTAAATGCTCTAACTGAAACAACATGGAACAACGCGTCTTTTAACAGGTATGGTAATAATTGAAAACTTGCGGAAACTATAATAACTACACCACATTAACATTTTTGTATTTTCAGCTGGAATGCTATCAGCACCGTCTTCAGCTCTACCGTCGTTGACGCCTCCTTTGTGTAATCAACGGCGCCATAGCCAGCCGAGGTATTAAATGTTCTAACTGCAACAACAAGGAATATACAGTTGGAATGATATTAGCATCTTTTATTTCCGTTCAATGGATAAACCTGTATTGATGCCTTATGAGGTTCCACTTACTTGGTTCTTATTGCTCAGTTTATAACTACCTTGCCTCCAAGGAACCCTTGCCTTGCCTCCAAGGAACCTGTATCCCAAAAAGCTAACCGATTACTTTATGAAACAGATTGCATTATATCATAAAATGTAGCTTATTGCAAGATCCATATTGCAGTTTCATTTCTTTAAAGGCAAATATTCACACTCTGTTGTACACTAGGTAGCGCAAACAATACATAATGTGATACACAGTACATTATGAAACGTTTATAGCCCAGTCATCGACCTGAACACATGGAGTGTCCTATTGTATCTATTTATAGTCTGCTGGCGTATCTCGTGTTACTTTTGTGTATGCTTTTTTAACTTTGTCGTGTTTCGATATCTATTACATTCAGTCTAGGTCACGTCATGTCATTTATTTTAATGCACATCTACACCAGTCAGTTCTACTGCGTTGTGACACCACAATACGGTGTTAACGTGACGCAAAGCCTTAATTACAAATGGGGATCATAATGACGGAATGGGCAAAACATTGGATTGCAGTCAAAAAGGTCATGAGCTCGACTCTCAGTCATGGCGTTCATGGTATGCACCTGAACGCCGATTTTAATTAATAGGCAAGTCAAATTAACGTTCCAAGGGAAAAATGCGTTATCGAGCCTTTAAGGTGTAAAGCTGTATATAAATGATCTCATTATTATTATTATTAATGCTGCTGCTATTATTATTATTATTATTACTATTATCATTTTTATTATTATTATTAATACTATCATTGCTATCATTATTTTCGTTATTGTTATTATAGAAGAGATTAGTATATACTAGAATAAATAGAATACTTGGCATTTCACAGGTCTGAGATTTTTGGATTAGAAATAAAATCGGGGTGTGTAAAAGATCATTCATCGCTTCTTGTAATCCATGCTAGTCAGTCATATCATTAAAACTTAAAACTAAGAGACATTCAAGCAGTTAATTCTGTGATATAGAGACATGTAATATAGAAACATACAAAACTAGACGCATACCTGCTTCAATTGCTTTAGTTCTTCTGCTAGTCGTGTTTTTTTCAGCAGGGAGCCGAAATAGAGTCAGTGGGCATTAGATTGAAATTCCGTGACAGTTGATCAAATCCACTGCATTAACTTAGTTACGGCAACTGGAGCGAACGTCGATCCCCCCTCCCCTACCAATCCGAGCTGGAATCGAACTCCGCACCTCAAGATTACCAGATTAATACTCTAACCGACACCCCACATGGCTTATCTGAGTGACGTTAAAAAGTGGGAAAGATACTTTTTGTTTTTCTTGTGACCAATACAATCACTGGAATGATATTTCCCTCGGATAACATGGACAGATCGTAGATGGACACGTCGCACATGTCCTTTATGACACAATGAATGGTCATGCAATTGAAATTAATTATGCTGATTTGTCTTAACTAAAAGGTGTCTTGTAGCTTTGGTAACATATCGATAGAGATTTTACAATTTTTGCCACATTTAGTTATCCTCAGTACATTAGGAAGCTCAAAGACGTTGGCATCAGATATAGCTTAAAACGGTTTGATATAAATGCCATATATTTCACTCTTAACTCCTGAAGTTAGTACAAAAGCAGCTGAGAGAAGGATACTACGATTACACGAAGGAGCTTTTTGAAACGATGGTCAGGGCAATGTTGCAAAGATTCTTTCTTTTTATCTATCATAATTATTATAGGATATTCAATTTAAATTTTACATATCTAAACAAATTTTGGTCTGATATGTTTTAATTACTTAAGATTTTGCTTGGAAACGGTTTCAAGCTAAGGAAATACAGAGTGTGTCCTTGACATTTCTAAAGCACAATTTACTTAATATGTTCAAAAAGAATCCTTCCGTAAAATCATTCTTGTACGAGAGCTTTCATGCCTTTGGTAAAAATAATTTTTTTCATTATCTAAAAGATTTGCTTATTCTATACGATAGGCGATTTTTGAAACGCACTTTAGACGTTTTCGAAAATGTCTAAAAAAAACTCCATTTGAACCCCCAGAAACTGTCCGAGTGTGCGATATAACTTCGGAACGATGGCTATTTAATTAGATACTGTGAGTAATCGTTCACAAAACGCCTCTCTACCACTACAAATAAAATAAAGACAGCTGACACAAGTTTGAAAAGTGCCCTTGAAGCATAAACAATGAAGGCGATAAGGCATCGTGACCTTTACTAGCTGTCATGGTGGGCAAAATTAAATCGAGCTTGCGTGTTTATCCATCAGCGATGTTTTGCTATTAATATAGGTCCTTTAGCGACAGTGTTTGATTATTTAAATTATTTATTAACTTATTAATTATTACCTTGCCTGAATTTCCCGGTGTCCATAAATGACTCTTCATTGTCATGAATAAATTTGTTTTCTTTATTGTTTTCTCTCAGCATAAGGGGAAGTTTACCGAGACTGAAGGTGATATACATATAACAAAAGAAAGCTGTTCTTAAGGTTTAAATAGGTTATTATCATTGCAATATTCTAGCAGATTACGGCTACATTATAATGAATATATTGAGCTTTTCTTCTCATTTTTTTCATATACATTTATGCAGGCATCTATATGGGAACATTATGGTGACATATTGCCGCTTTTTACAATGCTATGCAATAAGTCGACACATTTTGTGCCGACTTATTATTTCGCATTGAATAAAAGTAGATATTAAGGTAAACTGAAGTCGAAATCAAACTTAATACGTTACTAATAGTATATTCTATCACCATTTTAATCCCTGACTTGAATAATTTTACAATCACAAAATTTTACCCATTATTTTATAACACTATGAAATTGGTATATCTTTTTCTCAACAAGTCAACATCATCTGGTTTATTGTTTTACAATATTACTGCAACAAAAGTAAACTAAACGAAATTAGTTAAATATATATGAATTATAATACGGGAAGAACAAATGCATTTCAAAATTTTGAATTGATATGAAATATGTAATGAATTATTCGATTTTAACTATTGTAGACTCACTGCCACTGTGATGACTTTTTGCGTTTTGTCGTCCTATTGTGGCTTGCATATATATTTATGCACTATGTCATCCTTTGCAAGTCAATGTTTTGTTTTATTATGATTTTTACAAGTAAGCATGTAAGTGACCTAAAATTTCTCATATTTAAATTGTTGAAATTTGGTTTAGAATTGTTTTAGAAATCTTATCTAATTATTACGTAGCTGAAAGCTGAGAAGACTGCGAAATCTTACAAGAAATTAAGGAAAACACTCATTTTTTCGAAACGGGCATAATTATTAAATCTGAACTGAATATTTTCCATTACAAGATAAAATAGCAGTTCATTTTGTGTGACATACTAAAAAATAGGCCTGCAAAGGTTTGGTTTCAGTTCGCTGATTACTTGAGTTAGCTCAAAAGATAAATTATAATGTTCCCAAAATTAAATGACTCGTGCCTTTCGTCATTTAACTTGTCCAATTACGTCATACTTTGATGTAGTACTCTAGGGTTTCTTCTACTTTTCTTTTCACTGATAATTGTATCACTAGAATAATTAGTCTATAAATCACATATTGGCGCAGTAGTGCTTTAACAAACAGCTTCACTTTCTCATCTATGCATTCGAAGCTGGAATTCAGAACTCCTATAAAATGTACTGAGCTTATTTGAATTTTCTTACTTTTTTTTATCTCACTATGGGATTGCGTAAATTTGGCTTTCTTATGAATGTGCATAGTCGAAACGGTGACGTTGGTTATGTGATTACCATTTATGGTGTGACAAATATTTACATAGAGATTAAATTCTTACATGTAAATTGATACAGATATTTTAGTGAGTATTAACAAATACCTGTGAGAAAATGTGACGCATCAGCACTGTGCATGAAATAATATATAGATATATACATTTGCTTTGTGACTGCATCAAGGTACCAAAGGTGTCACCATTGCAAATAAATAAAATAAAAAATATATTTTTAATGTTTTACCTTACTGGAAATGAATCTGTTTTACAAAAACTAATCAAAGAAGCATGTGACAATCATACGCAAAAATCAATCCATTAACTGATTAACACATTTCACATTTCTCCCCCTTTCATGAATTTACTGCATGGAAAGACGACAGTGTAGACAACCACTAAAATAACATTGGTTCAGTTGATGCTATATACCTGTTTACCGGATTTAGTCTTATACACTCTTAATCACATAGCTGATTTATACTGTACATTAACAGAGAGGCAAGGCTTAAGTGTCATTAAATAAACTAACTGTGAGTAATTTAGCAATGAACAATCCAAACAATAAGTGATTTTCTTAAATCATGAATACAATCTATTGCAGGAGACAGTGCTAATGTATCATTGTAACCCATTCAATACTTTGCAAGCACTTTTGAAGATACGTCTAAACCTAGGGGCGCATTATTCGGTTGAAGCCACCTATCGCCCGATCCGTTTTATGATAACCTTTTCATATCTACTGGTGATTTCTTATGACATGAGCGTCATAAAACAAGGTGTTGTTTTTCTTTTGCTTCAACAAATTTATTTTCAACATTTTGATGCGTAGTTAGCAATGGAATAGGGGGAAATCGTTGAATGCGAACTTTCTAGTTTTAGATCTTCCACTTTGATTTTTTTCACAAAGTAAATGTTTTGACGCAATCATATGCCACTGTTTTATTTATTAAAATTATAACAGGAGATCATTTTTTCAATAATATAACTCATTACATAGGATGTTTTAATTAGAATAGCACTTGCGATAAAATAGCATATACTTTTTATAATTTTTTAATTTTTCTTCTCTGCTTTTATAGAAACCGATGCAAATATATTGATGAGCTATAAGCTATGATCTATTTCTAATACCCATATTTTACTTTCAAATACTGCTGTCTATTTGATCTAGGCTTTGGAAATTTCTGTGTTGATTGTTATGCAATAGTATTTCCAATACAACAACATATTTAAGGAATCTTAAAAAAGATTTCAGCCTGTTTTCTGTTACAGTTATGTATAAATATTTTTGCTTGAAGTATAATAAAGTCAGCAATAAAATTTAATTCTATTCGTGTCTCTCTTTTGAATATTCCCAACAATTTTGTTCGCGTGCTTAAGGCAAAACACTTTCCCCATACAGGAAATTAGCGTTAAGCCAGCGTTCTAATAAAGAACAGAAGACTGTTAACTTCTTGCAATTGGCAAAGGTGTGAACCACATCTCTTAATTCGTTAGAAGCAGAACACATTCCTGATATTGAATTATCAAATATAGAAACATTGTTGTCAGCGGCATAATTCTTGTGATTAATTTTAAACAAGAGCATACTATTCTTTGTGTTTCTTGTCAGATACTTGGTGTTGCTAAAAATCTATTCCCAATCTTCATAACTAATATTAATTTTGGAAATTTGCACTCTTTTGATACTACTAGGTTGAATCTTTTTAAGTTCTGCAAAACTCCAGTATAACTATTAGAGGTAAGTTTCATTATAGTTATATTTAAGTTTTCTGTTATGACTGACGGCGGAGCACTATTTTCCTGCACAATTAGTAAAGAGTCTGCTTTATCTTTTGATTATAATGCTTTCCATTCCCTAGGGATAGCGTTAATTAGTCCCATTATAGCAATAATGTTCATCTCAAGTTTATATTTATATTTTATATCGAGAGGTTACTCACATAAGATATATTACTTTCTTCCAATTTTATATAATAAACAGGCTTGCTTTGAATAAGAATGTATTTGTTGTACCAGAGGCATTGCTTTAGAATTTCATTTCGGTTTTGAGGACAGATTTTACAGCATACCAACCATGTAATATATCCTGATAAAATTTTGGGATCTTTTTAATAGCGACGTTATCTAGAGATAAATTTATAAGTTTTTTTAATGACATGCTTGATAAAATTGCTTTAAGAGTTAACCCTGAAGGCACATCTTTTCACCCACATAATTTTATTAGCATTTAAGAACGAGAGATAGTCTAAGCAGCGCAGGCCGCCATTGGTATAGTTTTGTATTGTGACATTTGACTGTGTGCGTGGTGGTTTATCGTCTCACAAAAAATGCTGTAAAAAACTATTTACCTCACTTACAAACCATTCTGGAGTCCAAAGCTCATTTGTTACATACAGCAATTTGGGAAGTGCAAGATTTTTCACAATGGTTATTTTTCCCTTTAAAATCAAGTGTTTGGGCCAAGTATCTCACAAACGCTTCAGTTCACAAATTTTATCATTTAGGTTGACGGTTGTTATTTGATTGATATCATTGAAATATCTAATACCTAACGAGAGGATATCACCACTAGACACTTTATGCCAGCAAAGTATTTTTTCTAAATATCTGATTCTCATCACTCCCACCTGCAAGATTTCAGTCTTATCTACATTAATCTTTAAGCCAGAAAGACACATAGTAGAAAATCGTAAACAAATTAGAAAATAGCAAACAAAATAGTAAGGCATTTTGAACTGAAAAAAATGTCCTCTAAAAGTAAGGCAGTGTCATCAGCTAAGGGGCTTATCTTAGCTTCTGTACCACCAACTTATATGCCTCTTATCCCTTTATTTTTCCAAACAATAATTGCCAGAACGTCTACCGCAATTATAAATAATAATTTAATATTTTAAAATACCTGCTTGTTATTCCATTGTTGATGGCAAAACGTTATATATTGTTGTAAATAATTTTAATCCGTTTCCTTACAAAAGAACCAAAGTACTCAAGACACTTATCGAGAAAATTCCAATTAAATTTGTCAAACGCTTTTTCGAAATCGATAAACAATAGAATTTCTTCTTTTTTCTGTCTATTTAAATAGTCAATGCAATCAATCAAGGTTCGTATGTTAAGACCAATGTATCTGTTTTTAATGAAACCATTTTGTTCGACTCCAATAATTTTTCGGCAGAATTTTCTGTAGTCTCCACGCTAAAGTATGAACTTAAATTTTGACATCAACATTCAGAAAACTAACTGTACGCCAGTTTGGGTCGAGTCATTGTTCTTTTTATATTAGATCAACAATTCCCCTTTTCTGCTCAATACTTAGCTGACCAGTTTCTAGGCTATATGAGTATGACTGTAACAGTAAGTGTGATATTTCATTTCAAAAATGTCAATAAAATTCTTTAGTAAAACCATCTGACCCAGGTGTTTTATTTATTCCCATATTTTTACCTGCGAAGCGTAATTCAGTTAGCTTTAAATTCTCCTCAATAGATATTGGTCATCAAAATTTAGTTTATTGCTGTTTACTTAGGTAAAAAATTAATAAAATCTGTTGCTGACTTTTGGATCAAATGCATACAGAGTCTCATAGAAGGTTGCCGCAATCTCTAATATTTTCTTTCCGTCAGATATCTCAGTTCCATGACTGTTTATTAATTTTGTAATAATTTTTATTCATAACTCCTCTTTTTCATATTATGAATGTTTTCGTTATTTTCAGTAAAATATGCTTTGCCCCTGATACAGTGGCCCATTGACTCTATTGCTTCAATTTTCTCTAATTCCAGTTTCTGTTCTTTTATCTGATTTACAATGAAATCTGTATCCTGAATTCTGTTGCAGTCTAACTCTTTTTTCGAGCGCCTCCAGCTTATTCAGAATAGATTTTTATGCGGTTTTGTTTTTAAGGCCTTTGTTTTAGAGTTCATAATAATTGCTTTACACAGCTTAAAATTTTAATATATTCCCTCCTAGCATGAGGGTCCATGTTTGTGGTAGACTGTTTAACATCTTCACTTACATTCCTAATGTTATTTATGAACTCAAACTGGCATTAAATTTCTACCAACCTGGACCTCTTTTTGCCATTTGGCTTTTATTTTTTTTATCAACAGACTTATCGCACTATGATCTCATCTGTAATCTGGAAAAATAGTAATAAATAATATTAAATTTTATTAAATTTATATTTAATAAAATTTAATATTTAATATTAAATGATATTAAATATTAATATAAAAATAATAATAAACAATTTTCTTTACGTCATATATAAGTTCAAGGGATTTGATCCAGTAGTCAAGTCTTGACTGAATCAAATAAGGTTTCGATCTGCGCCATGAAAATCGCTTAATTTCTTCATGTTTAACCCTTCATGAATCAATTAAGGTATGGCGTTCCATAGCGTCTTTTAATTTTTCAACACCTAGAACTGTTTTATTACTTACAGGTGATCTGTCTAGTGACTCAGCAAAAAGGATATAACTGAAACAATTTATTGTTGCTATGCTATATAATTAGGAATGTTAGTGCGGTAGATTGGATTTTGGTGATGTAGAGAATAGTTGAAAATTTTATTTTCGTGGAATATCGTCGCAGAGTTTTGGTAGAATTCTTGTAACAAGCTCAAAATTATCAAAATTGTGGACCGGAAAAAATTAAACTAGCCTAGCTGGGATCTCACCGTCAACCTCTATACAATAAGTCCCACGCACTACCGATTGAGTCACTTCAACTACTTGCAAAACTCTTTTTATTATCTAACACTATTTCACTACATATTTATATACTATACTCCAATTCATGCGCACCATCTGTTGATGGGAAAATGTATCTGTAGATTAACGAGTACATTATGCACACAATCCTAATATCGCTGCACAAGCTAACTATCATCACGTACTCATTCAAAATGTTCGTGTACCAAAGACACTAGCATAAACACTAGCATAAAAGGTGTATAAT
Organism: Protula sp. h YS-2021; assembly: GCA_949752745.1. Classification (NCBI taxonomy): domain Eukaryota; kingdom Metazoa; phylum Annelida; class Polychaeta; order Sabellida; family Serpulidae; genus Protula; species Protula sp. h YS-2021. The sequence goes on from OX457025.1 coordinate 3,854,472, forward strand.
GAGTGTATAATGCCCATCCATTTTTGAATGGAATGTCTTAAGTATGTACACATTTATAACTGAAGAACAATTATCTGTTAATAAATAGAGCATATGGATAAATGAATGCTTTTTATTTTTTAACTTAAAATTACACATCCACAGACATTAGAATAAAAAGAGAGAAAAGACCAACTGAGAAAAGCGACAGAAAAGAAAACAGCACAGACCAGAATAAAATTAAGCACTATTTCAATATTCTTCATTTCCTACGTTTAAATTTGCATGCGATTTAGAATTTATTTGAGTAATATGCTTAACTTGTTTACACATTTAGTCAGTATTCGAACAACCAACCTTCAGATCATCCCCTTTCTTCCATTCGAACAATGACGATTATGGGAAAATATACGAGTGTCTGTCTGTCCGTGCCCACAGTGATTATGTTATGTGGTGGATTTTCGGTACATCCGTCACTTATGTTGGTTTTGTTCCTTATGTGGTGGTTCTTATGAGGTAGCCACATAAGAACCCATTCAGCACAAAACAAAGCACATAAGGGAGTCCGTCAAAGTCCGTCGATCAACTGTCTGGTAACACCATCTGTTGGTAAATAATGCAAATATAAAGCTGATTTCTAAAGCAAATAAGAAGAGCATCATGTGTTTAAATTCCGCTGTGGGGTGGGGAGAACCTTAAGAATACACCGGCTGCGTTCTGTTCCGTGCATTTCTTCATTCTTCCTCCTTTTTCCCCACTTGTTTCTTTAGCAGTTGCATCCTGATATACCCATCCTAGTTGGTGAACACCAAACAAACATTAAACACCAAACAGACAAACAATTTGTTTAAAACTAGAAAGAATCCGCTATAAGGAATTGGCCCCCCAAAGAAAATATTTGTATTACATTATGACCAAAAACCTAAAAGTCAAGCAGTACCCCCTTCTTTATCATCGCTTACGTCCAACGGGCTCAAAATGAACTCAAACCCTGTCTATAACCCTGTTCGAGATAAAAATCATCTTCCAGTTTTTGGGCTTGACCGTGACCCAGAAATTTAAGGTAAACGTTGTTTAGGCTCAAAGGCTAAAAAATGAGGTCAAAATCGCACTAACCGTGTTTGAGATAATAGTCAACTTCCAGTTCTTGACCGTGACCGAGAATATTAAGGTCACCGAGAAATTTCTTATGTAACGTTATTTGGGCGGAAAGGGTCGAAAATTAACTAAAAATTGCAGTATCTCTAATTGTTTTCGAGATAATAGTCAACTTCCAATTTTTGGCCTTGCTAGTGACCAACAGCATCAAAGTCACCCAGGCATTTCTAAAGAAACGTTATTTGAGCGCAAAGGATCGAGAATGACCTCGCTCAGAATTGCTCGATCTCTAATCGTTTTCGAGATAATTGTCAGCTTCCGGTTTTTGACCTTGACCCTGACCGAAAAGGTCAAGGTCACCGAGGTACCTTTTATATAACGTTGTTTAGGCCGAAAGGGTTGAAAATGAGCTTAAAATGGCATTATCTCTAATCGTCTGTAGAAGGAGTTTTCTGGAAACAGAAGAAAAAACACGAAAAAAGGACAGAAACTTCTAAAAAAGTTAAAAACTTATGCCCAGTTGCAAACTTTGTTCACTCGTGGGTATTGTACAAAACAGTTGTGAAAGATAAGTTGTGAAGTATCTTTATACAATAAATTACCGCATATAGAATTCCGCTGATTTACAAATGACGCACATAAAGCATAAAATATTATTGACACTGAAATGACGCCTGCTGGGAACCACATTAGGGCACGGGCAAACATAATCCACCACGTAAGTGTTTTTTATTCGGAAAATAATCTTGTTCGTGACCTATCACTTAAATGCATTTCAGGCGTATCAAATGCTACCACATAATGCAGCGACCACGTAAGATATCTCTCGTTGGTCTGTCCGTCCGTCCTTCAGTGGGGTATGCAAACTAAAATAAAAGTTATGTGAAAAAAGTAAATGTAATGTCATGGGTTGACAGACTGAATGATACATGAAAGTACTGTTTAAGGTTTTGGTGTGGTTTATGGACGGGGTGTCGACAACAGGAGCAAAGGGCCTCATTGTCGTAAAAATGCAGTAGACCGAATGATGGTTACGGGAAATTCAGTGAGGATCCTGCGGAGAGTTTTTGAGGTTTGTGATCTCGATATATTAACAAGTAATGTAAATATTGATAATTTTATATTATGGAATTATAGATTATACAGAGTTAGTTTCATTTGATCATGTATACTCGCAGAAAACAATTGTGACGTTGGTTAACTAGTGATCCTAAGATTTCATGCCCACTAAAATTGCTATGATGTCGGTTTACGTTTCACGTGTCAGCCCAAGGTTACATTTTATGATTTTATTTCATAAATTATGGTCTGCAAAACACGTCTTTATAGCTTTTATTTTAAGTACATTTCTCATGAAATCCCGAGGCCTCAAATTTTCACCAATAAACGTCTCGACTTAAACGTTATTAATGTGTTCATTGAAATTTCAAATAGAGTCTGGTGACGCCAACACAAGTGCACAACATATAGATATGCTTCTGTCATTCATTCAAAAGAAAAAAAACATTTATACCGTAATTCTAGATTTATGGGTAGCATAATTAACAACAGTTAAACCGTCATGATGACACAGAATATTCATGGTTAATTAAAGAGGGTGCCAAGGTGCAAAAAGAAACTGAGATGAAAGTGCAGTTTTATATATATTTTAAAGTTATCCTTAAAAAGTAAAACTTAAGCAATGAAAATCAATACACTGGCGGTAGTCAGCAATAATTCTGATAAGATGGCTAAAATTCTAAACATTATTGATTACCAATAGTATCATTTAAAAAAGTAAAATAAATAACTGAATCCTTGTGATAGTAAGTATCGATAATGATGCAAACTACAATTTACCAATGTTCCTATTGACACTTGCCTTGTTTCGAAATATTGCCGCCGTTAGAATCAAGAAGACAAGATCAGAAATGCGAGCGTTTTTGCGTTCCTGGTCCATTGGTCATAATGTCAATATTTCAAGGCTTTAATAATTATATAATTTTGTATTTTACGCCCACGTTTCACAAATAGACGTCTCTGTTGTACAACAATCAGTGTGTGTGTATGTGTGTGTGTGTCTTATGTAACGTTGTTTATGCGCAAAGGGTCGAAAATTAGCTCAAAATCGCTCTATCTCTAACCGTTTTCGAGATTATAGTCAACTTCCGGTTTGTGACCTTGACCGTGACTTAGATAGTCAAGACCACCGCGGAACCTCATATATAACGTTGTTTAGGCCCAAAGGGTCGAAAATAAGATCAAAATCGCTCTCTATCTATCTCTAACCGTTTTTGAGATAATAGTCAACTTCCGGTTTTTGACCCTGAGCATGATCCTAAAGAAAAAGGCCACCGAGGTACCTCATATGTAACGTTGTTTAGGCCCAAAGGGTCGAAAATGAGCTCAGAATCGCTCTATCTTACCGTTGTTGAGATAAGTCGGTCTGTCGTTAACGGAGCGTGAAGTCAGTTGACCTCTGTCCTTGACCTTCAAAGTTAAGATTAATGATGAAAGTTTAACCCCTACTGAGTACGTGTTATGTGTTCAAACTGGGATTTGAGCTCCTTTATGGCTACTTTTCGTGAAAAATATTTGGCCTCACTTAGAGCTTGGCCTCGGAGGCTCAAGGTCAAAATATTTTGCGGATTTCACAAAATCACCCTCTATGTCTCTGCCAAATGCTGTCATTCTACGACAAACCCTATAGCAGGAATTTTCTGGAAAAAACTTTGAGCTCAAAATACTTTGAACTCAACGTTACCTTGACCTTCAAGGTCAGGATAAAAAAGTTTGATGATTTTTGAAATCTCATCGTCCTCTATGTCTGTGCCAATTTTTAGTGTCCTACGTCAAATAGCGTGGGAGGAGTTTTCTAGAAACCTCCGAGACAGAAAAAAGGGGAAAAAGTGGGAGAAATTTCAAGAAAAACTACAAACTTATACCTAACAGGGTTGAACTTAACATTTAATAGTTTTAATTTCTGACGCCTGACAAGTAGGCAGACGGTGTAGCTAATGCATCATAAGGGAACTGCCAGCTCAAAAAGTACTCTGTTGTCCAATAGGTTGCATTATATATTTCATTGAATATAAGCTGTTTTCAGATGCAGCGAAAGTGTCAATGGGCTTATAATTAAACTGAACTAATAAACTACAACAAAAAGACAAGTCTTCATAAATAGTTCTCGATAAATAATTATATATAACATATAGACAAAAGACCTGGATACATCCATACAGTTGAATGACAACCTATCAGTACGCAGATACATCAGATACGCAGATGACACAACACTTCTTTCAGCAGTATTTGACAAATTAAAATTATCAACCCCCCAGCTTGAATCAGCAGGCCAAAAATGGGGCATAAAAATAAATGGCGCTAAGTGTAAGACTATCTCGCCTGCGAGTGATAGCATCAGGATAGACTGTGAAGAAGTGCAGAAGGTTCAAGAATTTTTGTTCTTAGGCAGTGTAGTACCAGACTGCTCAACGGACGTCAAACGAAGAGTCGCGCTTGCCTCGTCAGTCTTCAGCCGACTGAGAAAAGCCATATGGAGCAAGCGGGCTATAGGTAGCGCGCTCAAAACCCGCTTGTACAAGGCCCTAATAATACCTATCGCCGTGTATGCATCAAAGACCTGGAGTCTGAAGTCGGAAGACGCGCGCAGAATAGAAGCTTTCGAAATGACGAAATGAGATATCTGAGGGTAACACTCGGAATATCTCTAAGAGACCACTATACGAACGAGAGAGTTCGAAAGACACTCTAGATTACTGAAACAATTTTAGAGGTAATCAAGAAGAAACGACTCCGCTGGTTCGGCCACGTCACAAGGAAGCCTCCCAAACACATGGTGTACCAAGCATACAAACAAGACTTCAAGAACCCAAGACCCAGTGGAAGACCGCCAAAGAAGTGGATAAGCCAGATTCACAAAGACACCGGCCTCCCAGTAGCCACAGGAGAAAGAAGTGCATCAGGCCGCGTAGCTTGGACGCGAAAATGTCATGAAGCTGCAATGGGGCAACATGCCCTAAGCACTTAACTAACTAACTAACTAACTATATAATATATTGATTGAATCAATTTCCATATATGCAATTAATACTCATTGGAACAAAGCAATGGAATACGCTTAACAGGTTTTACATGAATATGCTATGTATTCTGACAATATAACGTAATTTGGTGAGAAAAACATCTACCACTTCTTCCGTTTTGTTTCTTAATGTGACCCTCAGGACTAAACCAAGCAGGTAATGAAGTGACCAATGTTAAAAATGCAATTATTTGCGTAATGAAATGTCATCATATATTTAGGCAAATACGTTCTGAAGTTTTCTTATGAATCTCATCAAATTACAAAGTCATTCAATAGTTATTATATAATAAAGTCAATGCAAATTATCATAACAGCTCATTATCCAACAAGTTTACGTTCTAAATAACAAGTGGACACCATTTTAATAGTAATTTACTAAACGAGTTATGTTTGCAGAATAAGGATTGTATTTATTGTATTAAACGAGAACATGATTCGCCACCTGTATCCCTAATCCGGCGACAATGACTAACCTCCGAATTTGTTTAGCTCCAAGCATCTTGAAAAACGTTAAACTATCATGGATTATGCGTGTATTTAATCAGATACATTTAAGAGATTGCGCCTGCGCAGAAGAAAGAGCAGCAAAGTTCTGTTCTATTCCAGTTGTTTTAAGACTCAAATTGTGTTATTCCCTGATAATTGGCTTTAGCCATTGCGTTAGCTTAGCTAAGTCAGTTAAACGGAACGCGTGGCTATGGTTGTGGTAATGATGTATCATATATATTAGGCCATACAAAACCGACCCATAAAGCAAGTATAACAAAGAAGATGTGTCTAAAAATGAGATTAGACAAGTCTAAATTTTAAGCGATTTTATTGACATGTAACTGCGTATAAATAGTCAGGAATGGTCTTCAATTTTCTCATATTTGGCTATACAAGTTCAAACTGCTTTGCTATAAAAAGCACTTGAATCATTTGCAAGAACTGTGTCAAATATGGAGTCAAAGTTTCATTGTAGGAAAAACTCATATTGATTCTTTTTTATATTTGATTAGTTGGAGAAATATGGAGTCAATGTTTCATTGTAGGAAAAGCTCATATTGATTCCTATTTTTTTATTTGAGTAGTCGAAGAAATTACTTAATACTTTGAGACTTAGAGGCAGAGATCTTTAGCGAAAAGTAAATGTGAAAGTTTATCAGATATATCAGAAATTCTGAGATAAATAAAAATAGATTTGATGGTATATGTTATAATCTTTAAGTGTATAAAGGTAGTGTAAGTACCTTTCAAGAGGAGCTAAGAAATTAAGGAATTAATGTATACACACCTATAGGATGAAACTCATATCCGTATGCCGCAGATTGTAAAATTCCAACAGCTTTTTTGCGAAGTTCATTTGTTACATAACCAATACTTAAAAACTACACGAAATAGTTATACGACCAGACAAACAATGCTTCGCTTAAATCGATCATACGCACTTTCTGACATCCAATTTAAAGTTAGTAATGAAATGTTAACATTAACTTTATAACCGTGTTTGGAGAAGGTGGTATATTCCAGCATCGAGTTACTTCTGTGACAGCAAGGAGCACTGTGAAACTTAATTATCAACTAGGACCCCACAAAACTTTGACAGTGTTAAAATATACATAAATATGAGCTTTAACGGACTAATGCAATTAATATTTCAGTGCAATAAACTAAAAACCGATGCAAGATGGAGAAGTAGGGAAGGGTATTAGTACACAGTCATTTTGTTTTGAAAGTGATTTTAATGTTCAGCAAAGAATAGCAACGATAGTTCCAAAAGGTGTACAATTAAGAAATCCCGATCTTCTGTATGTTCATTAAGTACCACAATGTACATAAAACAGCTACAATACTGCCATTTTAACAATCAAACGGATTTTTTAGAAGACTGATACTTATAAGATACTTGATAAGATTGATACCGAGAACAATGAAACTCACAGAGTTACTTAATTATTATTAAACAAACACAACAAAAACAGAAATACCCATTTTTGCCACCCTCCTCAGCGATAAATATAAGTTTTGACTAATAATCTGCAATAAACCTATTACACACGTTACATGTGTGCTTTTCTACTGCAGCGTTTAGTAATACTTCTTTATTCCAATTACTGAATTGCAAAAAAATATCGCTTAAACTCAAGTTAAATTGTTATTTGAAAATAGTTTTTTTACACAGTATTTTTATCAATATTAACGCTGTTTTAGGGACGCGTGTTTTAAATTTTGCTATTTGTTGCATTGCTTTTAGTTGGCATGTGATTTTGATAAGCATCGATTCAATTGGTAAGTAATTATCTTAAAGTTGTGACAATGTCATGCTCTTGTGTTATTGTGTCATAATATTCAATATTGGTGAAATTTAAAAGGTCAAATTCCCAAACCAACAATATAAAGTGCCTCTGGTGACAGTTCACTCCGAATTCAATCAATAATAAAGGAAGAATTCTCAAATCTCTAACGGAATGAATTAAAAAATTATGAAGGCATTCACACGGGAAAATTTGACAAAGTCAACATAACACCGATGATACATTTGATGAAACACCTTATGGTAACTAATGTTACCGTGTGGTATATAGACTACGCAACAGTACCGCAAAGTACTTTTGACGCCGAAAAAAGCTTCTTTGCTCAATATTTGGCTATTTGAGGCAGAAACTATATTATGCTCTATCATGGATTCAGGCACTTGTGAAAGGGCAATGAACTGACAACTGATGCCTAAACACAGTGCCCAGTTCAGCACAAAGTACTGATTCCAACGATGCCACGATGTATCCCTGTTGTGCACATTACAGAACTCAATAAAAATAATCAGTAATGATGTCAGAAAACAGGTTTTTTTTCTATTTATGATAGTGCTAAAAAATTCGAATTCTACAGAAAACGAATTGTGGTTTAGGTGATAAAATAGTTCAAATGGTCTTTTGAATGACAGTGTAAATAATTCAAGCTAACCTAACGTCTAAAACAGTGAAAATATCGAACCTCTTTCCTGTATTTGATTTGTATTATGTGGACAGCCTTGTTTAGCTTCCAGAATGCCTGACAAGCTAAAGTATGTCTAAAAAATATTGTTTAGTAATGCCTGATACTTTTATTCCGCTTGTATTTTATACGTACATGTCATGTCATCCTTTCTCGTCCTTTACCGTTCATAAACAATACAAAATGACGTCTAAATGGAATCACTCCTTACACCGCCATCATTTCCAACTCTCTGAGACAATAGCTTGTATAAAGACAATTTGAATCCATTGTTGCCTTTATACATGTTTTAGTTATGCTTTGTATTTTTCCTGTATTACTCCATAAATAGTAATACAGATTTTTGGATGGATAGCCCTGAATAAATTAGATTTTCCCCGTCCCCAAAAAAACGTCATTGAAATATTCTCTTCCGCTTAAGTTTGTCTTTTTATTTCTGTTCAGGAACAATCGTTTGATACAGTTTTAGATATCCCTGATTACAGTAGTGTAAACTTTTAAATTGAAATTATCTGAAATATTCGAATTTAAGTATCCTTTGAAAGACTTTGTAACATCAGAAAAATAGGCATGAGAAAAGCATCTTCAAAGTAATTATCAAAGTTCAAGCATAAAATATATATAATATGTATATTAAATAAACGATTTATATCGCTTTTAAATTTTAAAACTAGCATTGACACTAAAATTAAGCTCAGCAATTTGTAAGCTCTTAGTCATTGTGGTTGAAAGGTATGTATGCATGTATAAGTGATTTGAATTTTAATTTCAGTTTTTGGGAGCATTTTACCAAAATATCCCACTTAAGTGTTTCATCTGCGTGTTTTAAGCGACCGTAAAATGTCAGCAAATTTCGCCCCATATGTTTAAAGTCGTTACAGTTGGTCGCAATACGGAGTGATTAATGGAACCTATGGTGTACCCGTATTGCTGGTTTATGAGTCATAAATGAAATAACTAGCACTTCACTTTGTTGCAACAACATTAAGAGTACTTTAAAAAAACAACGAGTATTTAATAAATGCTTTATTTTATCTGATATATTAGAGTTTTTGGTTTAATTATACACAAAAACATATACACTTAAACGAGACGGAACAATTACTCCCGAACTGCCACCTGATCCAACAAATACAAACGGAACGTAATCAGTTGGCATTGTACAGTCATGAGATAAAATTTTGAATAACACATTTTCACTTTCTTGTAGATTTGTTGAATGGTTTCAAACGCCGACATAAAAATGGCAATTAGAGAAAATATCAGTCATTAATTAAATCAATTTATGTTGTCTTATGTAAATTTATTTACAAATTTCAATGTTAATTAATTTATAAAATATTCAGTAGTCTCTGACAAAACATAAAAGATCTTAAAACAAAACAAGGGTTTCATACATGCGTTCAACCTCAATTGTAAACATGTTTGTTATGTTTACTTAGATACGATTTTATATTTGATATAACATTCTTTAATAAAGTGCCAAATTAAATTAACCTTATATTATTTACTGAAAAGTGGTTCTCACATGAAATACAAAATTACATATGATTTCACTCTGGCTGTCCTTAAAGTATATATTATAATTCACGTCGCTTAATTTACTTTTGCTCAGACTGAGTAACTGAGCTGTGCTATCGTATGCGATTAAGCAATGCGAGTCGGTAATGTTGGACTTCGCTAAAGTGCTTTAAGTACTTAAAGAGACAAGAATCACGGTACGTGTACTGATCTTATTGACAACTAAATTTTTGTATATATGGAATGCCATATTTACATTTTTAGAGAATAATAAATATCAAGAATCCATGTTTGATATTAAAAAAAAAAAATTTATATCATAGCATATTCTTTTTTTTCAAGATTTTTGGCTATCTGAAGTTATATTTTTGATATCTCTAAATGTGTTCTTATAAAATAATAAAAAATGAGAAGAAATATTTGTTGATACACAAAATGATTGAATGATTTATAAAATGGACTTTTAGAGATCTAAAATTCGATTCTTGATAGCAGAAATAAACTATTTGATAGCAAATCATATTTTGTGTTCAATAACTCACTTTTCTTTTATTGATATCAAGAATTTATTTCAGATATTCTAATTTCAGAATGAGACTTTTTTATTTTTCTTTTGAAATCTGAAAGTTAATTTTCGATATCAAAATGTCAATCTATTTTATATAAAAATTCAGAAGCATGTATCTGTGAATTAAATTATGACGAATTTGCAAATTTTTTCGTTTAATTTTTTGCTGTACAAAAATTGAGCTTAAAAGTGGTGCTGTTATTAGCGATATCAATAATTCAAGTTTGCAACTCCCAAATTTTATTAATGATTCATTAAAAATTTTATGTGTGTTTTCCTTAAGTTTTTTTGTAAAATTGGCCTCATATATCAATTTTAGCATCTATAATTCAACTATTGACAGAAAATATAACTTAATAACCTCTTCATTGATTTATTGATATCTTGAGTCATATTTTGATATAAAAAAGCATTAAATGTTAAAACGGCATTCCATATGAATAGAAGTTAAAGCAGGCCGATGATATTGCGAAATTCGAATCTGCAAACATTGCATTTTTCTTACTCTGCGGATAGTTACATCTGACATTTAAACCAGTTGTTCTGTGTTATTATTTGCAGATATCGGTATTGTTTAAATAGATATAAAATAAGGTTGGATTTAACCAACATGTTTTGAAGGTCACACTGGATTGCCAGGAAACTAAATATTTAAAGGGTCAGTATTTTTAACTTGTATGTCATTACATGGTATTTAAGAGTATTAGATTTGCTCGTACGATAGAAATTTATACATGCATATATGAATGCTATAAGCTATACATGTAAATTCTATCCATGGGGTCAAGAGCAAAAGCCGTTAATTTTAAATCGAGAAATATATAATCCATACTAATCGTTAGCCTTGGACAATACGAGAAAGCGTGAATCCAATAACTGACACCATGATTTGAACTAGAGACCTTGGTATTGTTTAACTATGAATTGAACTAGAGACCTTGGTAAAGTTTAACTCACTATCACTTCTTTAGAGAGAAATAGCATTATTGAATCACCTTTCTTGTCTTATGTCTTACATATGGAAAAGCAAATCAGATAAAACCACCAACGAAGCATCCTATAAAATTTTTCAGGCTAGAAAAGCAAAGCAGATAAAGCCACCACCGAAGCATCCTATAAAATTTTTCAGGCTAGAAAAGCAAATCAGATAAAGACCACCACCAACGCATCCTATAAAACTTTTCAGGCTAGAAAAACAAATCCGATAAAAACCACCACAGAAGCATCCTATAAAATATTTCAGGCTAGAAAAGCAAATCAGATAAAAATCACCACCGAAGCATCCTATAAAAATTTTCAGGCTAGAAAAGCAAATCAGATAAAAACCACCACCGAAGCATCCTATAAAATTTTTCAGGCTAGAAAAGCAAATCAGATAAAAACCACCACCGAAGCATCCTGCAAAATTTTTCAGGCTGAAAAAGAAAAGTATAGAAATACTAAAACTAAGCAAAAATATAAGCAGCAGATGAAAATATTTTTAAAAAGCTAACTTATATATATATATATATATATATATATATATATATATATATATATATATGTGTGTGTGTGTGTGTGTGTGAGTGTGTATGTATGTATATGGTCTTAATGAAAGGACTTAAATATATATATATATATATGTGTGTGTGTGTGTGAGTGTGTATGTATGTATATAGACTTAATGAAAGGACTTATATATATATATATATATATATTTATATATATATATATATATATATATATATATATATATATATATATATATATATATATATATATATATATATATAATTAAGTATATATCAAGTCTTATTATGTTGTTTCATATCAACCGACCGGTTTGGAAATTAATGCGTCTCTTTTTCTTCAGATATCTGCTCCGTCATAGTTTGTTGCATTGAAACAGAGCTCGCGTCGTGTTTGGTACTGCGTGATATAAAGGCGGATAGACTTTCTGTGTAAAAGGTTGCGATAAAAGGTGTGTCATAGCGGGATAAACTCATTTCTGTGTGTAAATCACAAATTAGAATGTTGTTAGCAACATAGTAACTAAAAACGAAACAGTATGGATTCCAAAGGCATTGGCTTCTACAAAATTCGTACGAATCATTCACATAAGTTTTGAGCATGCTAATCTGTGATTGAGGTTTAACTTCTGGCTTCACAATAGCGCGAGGTATCCGTAGATCCACTTGTGCCATAACAATCTTAGAAGTAAATATAATATTTGTAATTGCTGATGCATTGAATAGATTAGATGCCATATACTGCCAACTCATGGTTTTGTTTGGGAGAAGCAATAATGAACAATTATGTGTTGAATACACTACAAGATAGCACTTTTCTGTTCGCTCACATAGTTGAATACAGTCGTCAAGTGGTAAATCTTGCCACAGACGTAAAGCTTGATAAGGTATCAAGACATTTCCTGTGATATTAAAACCCACCCTCTTTTCAGAACAGCTCCAGATTTCTCCCTTGCTTAAAAGCTCCCTACAATATTCATCTTTGTATTTAATTATATTAGTTCTTATTTTATTATAATCAATACCTGTGTTATTCATATAGGTCTCTGTGAAAAGGTCTTCTATGGATTCTAGGGTATATTGAGAGGGTACAGGACTGTCTTTTACAGTAGACGCCCAAGTCATTGTGTCTCCATTAGCTGGCGGTGGAGCCCCTACAGCAACGGTTGTAGTTTCCACACTTTTTGAAAAATTAGAAGCCGCGTCCCGTTGTTCTGAGTCAAGATTAAACCCACCACCAATACTTATCAATCCGGAATAACTTGCTTGTGCAGAAACACTGAAAGAACTGTCCTTCGCTTCTTTGTACGATTTGATTGTCATTTTATTTTGGAATGTAAATCGCGCACCAAACAACATTTTTGTTGGAAAGTGAGTTCCATAGGTATTGAAAAAATCAATGTAGGAGTCTCTTACATCATTAGTTTCAAGTTTCTTTACCTTCATTAGAAAATTTGGATGTAAATGAGGTGGCGCCATCTTCTCGATTTGGGTGAAATAATAATTGCATTTGGCTTGTGACATTACAAATAATGCCTCTCCTGAAGCCATAGTTGAAATAGATTCCTTATAGCCTGCGCTTGCCGAAAATTGGACACCCCAACCTCCTCCACTTACTTGAGCGGATGCACTTAGAGACTTGTGGAAGTCGTTGGTACTTTGTACAATAGACGAGGTGAACGAAGTCACGCAGGATACATCAGGTACTGCAATAAGCCCATAGGGTACACTGTACCTACAGTCTGCTGTGGACAGGTTATGCGAATAGTCAGCGAGAAAAATTGGGAGCGTGAAACCTGGATCATGCCCTATCGCTAATGGATAACCACGAAATATATTATAAGCAAAAAATGCATAATCTATATCGTGGAAAGACTGTTTGAAAAGCTGTCCATGGCAATCCTGCAATTGATGTTCTCCTCCTGTAAGGTCTACAACGAATAAAAACGTGACATATACATTATGCAAGAAAAAATCATGAACAAGGCATTCTGTCTTTTTCTCTGAAAAAAAGAAAAAATATAGGAACAACCATTACTGTCTTGATCAGTTTATTTTAAAAAAGGCTTTTGGTAACGCTAGAAATGACGTAACCAAGTGAGAAAATTAAATAAAAACGCTGTCATTTTGCTACAGATTAATACCAACCATAATTGTAGGTAAACATGGGGTTAGGAGTCACGTCATGTCCACTGGGTTCGTCCTCTAGTTCTGTTTCTTGATATAATCTCCTATCAGACATATAAATGATAAAGTAATAAAGTCACACAGCAACAAACAACCGGTGTTCACTCTAAAAAATTGTCTGCTTGAAAGCAATAAATTATGTACAGTTAGCAAACTTTAAGTTAGTTACACACTTCATAAGATCACGAAATATAAGTCTTATATAGTATTTAATAACATTATTCATACTTCTGCGACATTTAGATGTGGGTGATATTTATTGACAAGAGTTTCTTTCCGACAAATGCATATATACTTTTATATACATTGGACTTAGGATTTAGGATTGAATATGGTAACCAGTATGGTTCTATTTCGTGGGTTTCGTCATAACGAAAGACACCTCCAGCAGTACTATTGAAAAGTGATGTTACTCTATGGCAGTCTTATTTGTAAGAAGGGACCATAATTACTATTTGCGTTAAATATTTTGCATATCAAAATTCGAATGTTAGATAACATACTACGCATACTTGTTTTCCACAGACGTGCACATATTTCATATCAATAAAGTTTTTCTGACACTTATTTATGGTGTTAATCTCTGTGAAGTCATAAACAGGGTAATGTGATGTTGTTTTCTACTGAAATTTCTATTCCCCAGCCCAATAGTATCAAGCCTCAACGCCTCTGTCACAGTTTGGTTCCCCAATAATATTGCTAGTTCATAAACACGCCATAGTTTCATAATAACGCTTACATATTTAGGTATTATTCAGGTTTAAAGGCAGTTTATGGATGGGGTGTCGACATGAATGTACGTGAAATCTAAACATGTTGATAAAAAATTCTCGGCGAAAATAATGGTGACACTCAGTCATTTGTGAGCCAAAGATTTCGTGACTATTACGGTGTCTGTTTACTTCTCTTACATAACGTTGCATTTGAACCAAAAGACCTGTTAATGGAAAAGGAATTTTGTCTCATAAACTATGGGTTTACCTCTGAGAAAGAAGTTTTATTACTGGTATTTTAAGTACATTCCTCTTAAAATCCCAACCCCTCAAAGTTACATAAATAAGCGTCTCGACTTAAGTGTTATTCATGTATTCATTAAAATATCAGGTAGGCATCAGTTGACGTCAGTGCAATAAGTGACTAATATATACATATTGTTTCTTTCATGCAGTCTTCCATTCAAAAGAAAATGATGTTATTTACAAGGTAAATGTACCAAAAGTTACACAGGCATAATATAAATGCGGATGGAATATTCATCATCAAGTAAAGAAGCTAGGGTTCGAAAACAAACTGCGATGCAAATCATCTTTATACATTCTGTAAAAAGTAAACCTGAAGCCAAAAAAATTAATATAAAGGCACTAATCAGCAATCCTAAAATTCTAATCATTGTTGGTTACCTATGGTGTTATATACATATACTATATATTGTGAGCCTTTGTGATATTAAGTAGCATTACCGATACAAACTATAATGGAGTGTAAGGGATTTCTCACTATCTCTCTATCTCACTATCTCTCTATCTCACTATCTCACTATCTCACTATCTCACTATCTCACTATCTCACTATCTCTCACTATCTCACTATCTCACTATCTCACTATCTCACTATCTCACTATCTCACTATCTCTCTATCTCACTATCTCACTATCTCACTATCTCACTATCTCACTATCTCACTATCTCACTATCTCTCACTATCTCACTATCTCACTATCTCACTATCTCACTATCTCACTATCTCACTATCTCACTATCTCACTATCTCTCTGTCTTCTCTCTCGGAATTGTTTTTTTTTTTTTTTTTTTTTTTTTTTCTCGGAATTGTTTAATTTCGTCTCTTAACTAGGTTCCGGTCTTGCCATCGCATAGAAAACGGCATAAATACATCTATGTATTTTCGTTGGCAAATGCTTGAATGATACAATGGTGGTCCACTCGGGAACAGGCCAACACCCCCACCACCCCCCCCCCCCCAGCCCTAACCCCCATGTAAATCGCCCCGACTAAAACCTCCCGGCAGCCTAACCCCCCAACCCCACCCCCCCCCCCTTTCTCACAGAAAATGTGTTATGATAATTTCTTCATTTGTTTTTACTTTCTTCTAGATTTTTATTTTTTGCTTTACGTATAAATGCCCTTGGTACAATATCTTTGGATTCCATTTAGCTGATGTGATGCATTGCATGATGGTAGTATGTTTTTTAACAGCAGTCTGGGTCATTTTATACGTTCCTGCAAACCTACTCCGGAACTGGAGCTGATCTGTTTCGGACTTATTAGTATTGAAGCTGTTCACTAAATTACCCATTCAAGTGAATCACAATGGATAAAGTCAAATCTATCGGAAGAGAAATTGTAATTTGTAAACTCGACTGATCTCGCAACCGGCTTATGCATTGCAATTTTTAATGTGTACATACTTTTCAATCGTTACAGCAATTGCAATTTCAAAAACTGAGTGCTATCATCAATGGATGTATGAAGTTTCTTTTATAATGATCATCAATTCCTTCACTGATTCAGAAATTGCAATTTTAAACACCGTGTGGTCTCCTCAATGGGCATTTAAAGTGCAATTAACAACGTGGATGTATCGTAATTATATAAATCAAAATAGACCTGAGAACTGGTGGGTTTTGGGTCGGGGAGGTTAGGTCGCCGGGGGGTTTTAGTCGTCGTGGGGGGGGGGGATGACGGGGGTTAGGGCAGGAGGGGGGTTTTGGTGGGAGGGGGTGGTTGGGCCTAGACTCAGCCCACCCACATTCAACCGATTACTATGCTTGCCCACAACCCCTAAAAGCGGTTTGCTAATTTGGAAATATTAGTACAATTTTAAAATAGGCCCCTTCTGTAGAAAATGCCGATTACTTAATAAAAAATATCCCACTTTTTAACAACATTAGCACTCCGCGTATGATTAGAAAAGGTGTTCCTCGAGGGGAAATCAAACTCCAAATGTTGCGATTCGGTCATACTTGTGCTGCGGAGTAAAGGATTGAGGGCTTTTCGTTGGCACAGAACAAAAATAAATCTGCCACTTTTCAATTGAATGTGTAGAGATGAGGAAAAGCCATGAAAAATGAAATGGAATATGCAGTGTT
This sequence comes from Protula sp. h YS-2021, assembly GCA_949752745.1. Taxonomy (NCBI): domain Eukaryota; kingdom Metazoa; phylum Annelida; class Polychaeta; order Sabellida; family Serpulidae; genus Protula; species Protula sp. h YS-2021. The sequence continues at coordinate 3,871,503 of OX457025.1, forward strand.
TTGTCAGTGATGTAGTTTCCATAAAACGTAAGCCTTACCCAATCGGTAGAGTTCTTCGTCTTAAATCCTTATGTTGTCTAATCGCATGTTAGACAGAAGAATCAAAATAACATTCTGCACTTTATAGGTGGAATAAAAGAAAAATAGCATGAATCCCCAAAATCTGCCACTTTTCAATTGAATGTGTAGAGATGAGGAAAAGCCATGAAAAATGAAATGGAATATGCAGTGTTTTGTCAGTGATGTAGTTTCCATAAAACGTAAGCCTTACCCAATCGGTAGAGTTCTTCGTCTTAAATCATGTACACTTGAAGGGTTATACCAGTGCTGTACTGCCTGAAAAGAAAATATTGAGATAAAAGGCGACACGAAAAGTGGCAGTAGGATGGTACTTCAAGACATCCTAGAGTGTTTAGTAGCTCGCGTATAAGTACATGGATTCATAGTGCACACACATAATGAAGTAGATACATGAAGTAGATACATAGGGAACGACATTTCTGACGTCTGATGATGTTGACCCCCATGGTGACTGATCAACTGACCCTCCCTCCCCGCCCCCTACCCCCTCCTCGCCCCCCCTCCCCCAACTTTTACGTTTTCTAACAATTCTGATGTTTCTCATTTTAGGACCCAGACAAGCAATTGCGATTTTAATATATTTTTGTATTTCAGAGAATTCTGAACGTTTTTCTTTTCAGACTCAAACCAGGCAGGACATTGGGATTTGCGTAGTCTTACGTTTAAGACAATTCTGATCATTTTTCATCTCCGGACCATCACCCCTCCTTCACCCAAGCGGGAAATTGATATTTTGAAATAGGTTTGCATTTCTCATGGAACCTTATCAAATGTTATTGTGATCAAAGGGTTCCTTTTAAAGGGGTGAAGTTTGTCTTTTTTTGTGTGGTGCCCAGGCGTTTCTCGATCCCATTATTGTCTCTGGTCAGTCAAGCGTGATCTCATGTTTAATATCTGTTTAATGTCTGCCAGTTGGCTTTAAAGTGTGTTAAATCAGGAGCTTTTCTGGGATTTTAAGGCCAGCATAGTCGGTAAATAAAGAATTTTGTTTTATATTACCTCGTGTTACTTGTGAAATTATTCCGTGTAATTATTGGAGTTATGTCGTGTAATTATTAAAAGATTTCCTGTACGAGTTTCGGGCCGTAAGTTGACCTTTTGTGAGCTTGATCAGTGAATTGGTGTCAAATTTAAAGGCGTTTATTTCTAGGAGTATTTTGTGTTATTGCATTGTACTTATAAATTGTTGTTTGTTTTACAGACAACCGAGTTTTCAATAAACGGGTGTTTCCCACTTTCGGCCTTTCATTCCGTCACATAGCTGTCCACTGGCCATGCTGTGCGTGACGGAATAAATCCCATATGCGGCTAACCTCCTTTATGGGTAGTTTCGCCGCGCCCGCCACGATGCGCGCTCGCTACGATCACAAGCCCGGATAGTTTCGCCGCGCCTGCCACGATGCGCGCTCGCTACGATCACAAGCCCGGATAGTTTCGCCGCGCCTGCCAAGATGCGCGCTCGCTATGATCACAAGCCCGTATAGTTTCGCCGCGCCTGCCAAGATGCGCGCTCGCTATGATCACAAGCCCGTATAGTTTCGCCGCGCCTGCCAAGATGCGCGCTCGCTATGATCACAAGCCCGTATAGTTTCGGCGCCTGCCACGATGCGCGCTCGCTACGATCAAGACCCCGGACAGTTTCTCCGCGCCTTTTGCAAATCATTGCCTCGGACAGTTTATAAGTCGCTGATTCTACTTGCAAAACACACATCATGGACACAAGTGGAATAAGCCAAATTTTAGATGACAATTTGAAATTTCGTGCAGGGCTATTTGGCTTATCCAATGGAATGGACGCTAGAACGTGATTACTTGAGTTAAATTGTGGACATGTTTTACCAGAATTTGCTAAACTGTGTTTTATTGGTTAATGTATTTTTTTTCGTATGTGTTTTTTTTTTTAATTTCAAAGATTTAGATTTTGTTCCGTGCCTTTTAATTTGATGAGATATATTTTGCGATGAATGGAATCTGTCAATAAAATGCGTAGTGTCTCGGCTTTAATTAAACAAGGTGTGATATTGATTGACAGGAGGAGAGGGTGTCTGAAAATCATGGCTTTCCATGGAATTCTTGAGAACTGGACATGGCTATCGTTACAAACGCATTTACATCTTAATTTTGTGAACCCCTTATCTTCTGGGCAAAGATATTTCGTTAAAAATTAGTCCCTTTGACTTAAAAAGTATTTTTTAAATGTTCCTTTGTGTGTCCATGGAATATCGCCACTAAACATACCCTATTAAAGTTTTGCTGTTATGACGTCGTGAGAGAGATTTTATCGGTGGTTCATGTTTTTTTACTTATGAGGGCAAACTGATACAATACTAACAAAACAATAATTATTATTATCGTAATATGCGGCCAGTTTCTCATTAATTCACTCCCTCTTCCCTTCTTCCCCCTCACCACCCACCGTCACACCAGCGGTAAAATAACGCTATTAGAAATCATAACTGTATGAGGGGTTGAACGCCGCAAGTGACACTGTTTTTGAAACTATAGTGTATAGTGCACCGTGGTGTCAGTGACTTTGTGGGTCACATGTTCGTGCATTAAATCGTACATAAACTAGAGCTTATGGCGCACCGTTGTGTCAGTGACCTCGTGAATCATATGTTCGTGTATTAATTTGTGTTGAAACTAGAGTGCATGCTGCACCGTGGTGTCAGTGACCTTGTGTGTCACATGTTCGTGCATTAAGTCCTACTGAAACTAGAGTGTATGCTACAATATGGTGTCAGTACCTTGTGGGTCACATGTTTGTGCATTTAGTCGTATTAAAACTAGTGCAAGGTTCACCGTGGTTTCAGTAACCTTGTGGATCACATGATCGTGCATTAAGTCGTTTTAGAATTAGAGTGTACGGTACATCTTGATGTCAGTAACCTTACGGTGACATGTTCATGCATTAAGTCGCATTGAAACTAGAGTATAAGCTGCACCGTGATCTCAGTGACCTTGTGGGTCACATGTTCGTGCACTAAGTCGTATAAAAACTAGAGTGTGTGGTGCACCGTGGTGTCAGTGATCTTGCGAATCACATGTTCGTGTATTAAGTCGTATTGAAACTAGAGTGTGTGCTGCACCGTGGTGTCATTGACCTTGTGGGTCACATGTTCATGCATTAAGTCATTTTGAAACTTGAGTGTATGGTCACAGTGGTATCAGTGACCTTATGGGTCACATGCTCGTGCATTAAGTCACATTGAAACTAGAGTGTATGCTGCAATGTGGTGTCAGTCTCCTTGTTTGTGACATGTTTGTGCATTAAGTCGTATTAAAACTAGAGTGTATGGTGATTCTTGGTGTCAGTGACCTTGTGGGTCACACGTTCGTGCATTATGTCGTATTGAAACTAGAGTGTATGCTGCACCGTGGTGTCAGTGACGTCGTGGGTCACATGTTGGTGCATTAAGTCTATTGAAACTAGAGTGTATGCTGCACCGTGATCTCAGTGACCTTGTGGGTCACGTGTTCGTGCATTCACATCGCATTAAAGTTTGAGTGTGCGGTGTGCCGTGGTGCCAGTGGTCTTGCGTCTATTTTGCTATCGTGTGGTTCTAGTTGTTGCTTAATAAAAGGTCCCTTCCATTAAAGTCCCCAGTGTCGAGTGTTATCTCTGCTAATTCGGTGAATTTGTTAATACTGCTTGGTCATAGTTTGGTCAGCCCCTTGCTTTGCGATTTAACTTTCCAATAAAAACCGTACTCTGTTTAGAAACGTAAGTTTATTGTGAGTTCATGTAAGTTGTTAGGTAAGTACACTGGTTTATCTTTGCAAGTCGCTCATTATAGTCTATCATTAACGATGTCAGTCTCGGGTCAAGATGGTCAGTGTCCCCTTGTGGAAGTGACTATAATCGGCTTCCGTGATACAAGTGGTCTCACTGAGGATGTAAAGCCAAAACGAGTCCGTCAGCTTACTGAAAAGAGTAAGTCTTAAAAAGGTGAGCAGTTTAAGGGTTTCGCTCTAAAACGGGCCATAGTGTTCGAATCAACTGTATCGTCCGTGCAAGATGTTTATCGGCTGAAATCTTTTAAAGCAGTTTTGTGCCGAATTAGACGAATTTTCCGATGAATATAAAAAACTCATGGAACTAATCGATTTTGACATCAAGAATTCTGACAAGGAGTTTCTTTCGTCTATCGAACAACAAAGCAATACCTTGTACAATCTTGTGAATTCGAAAATCTTTTAGAGACGTTAGTCAAGCCGGTTCATCTCGTCGTTTCGTTGCACACCCAAGCAGTTTATTACGTGGTGCCACTGGTATAGTGGGTGGTTCAGCGCACGGATCCGTCCGTGGTGTTGACGTACGTGATGATTCGGATCTTGGATCCGAGTTGGCCACAGGCTCTCATGTCGTGGCTCAAGTTGTCCAAAGTGTACTCAGTGGCGCAGACCGACTTCAGTCGCTAGGAGAATCGATTGCCGGTATGCAACAAAATTCTAGTGAGGAAAAATGTACCCAGTTTCTCGTTCAGCAAAGTGATGATGGCCATGGCAAGGATACTGAACAGGATCTTATTGGTGCTCTGTGTTCCCAGTTGTCACGCTTACTTCCTCCAGAACGTTCCATGTTTAGCGGTAACGTACTTTCGTATAGAGGTTGGAAGAGGTCATTCGAGGTCATTAGTGTCTTGCAGAGATATTCTTGAGGAAGAGCGACTCCACTATTTGAAGCGTTACTTAGACGCTAAGTCGTGTGTGGAATGTTTGTTGTCACTGAGTGCTCCGAAAGCCTTTGTTGCTGCATGCAAACACTTGGATCAGGGTTTTGGAAACGCATTTGTGGTCAGTGAGGCTTATCGTGAGGCTGAAAAGAATTACTTTGTGTTCAAACACAAGTTATGTTGGAGCTGCTTGTTACCTGGCCACGCTTCGAAGAAATGGAAGTGCAAAGCGAAATGCGAAGTGTGAAACAAAGGGCACCAAACAGCACTTCACGACAGATGGCAGGCCTATTTCAATGGTAAGACAAGAAGCAACAGTACTGCTCTGCAACCTTAGGCTCCACCTTTCCTTCCGCAAGGTGAAACCCAAGCCGTGTTCACCACCCATAGCGGTGCTACATCAACAATGGCAGCTAGTTTGAGTTCGATGATATCGCCTGTCTACGTCAGCCGTAACAGTGCACCGAGCAACGAAAACTTCACTTATGCACTCTTGGACACGCAAGCTGATACTTCGTTTATATTGGACCGCACGTGTACCATAGTGAATGTGTCAGGACCAGAGGTGAGTTTTTCTCTCTCCACTAAGCAAGTGACATGTCAAAAGGTTAGTGATTTAACGGTCAGAGGCTTGGAGAGCGACTTACATTAAATCGTTGAGATATGCTCATCTAGTGTTACGCACTGAGTTAAAGGTAATCGTGTGAATTTTAAACTGAATCCTCTCTTCCACTAGCAACCAACCAGACGTCATAGAAGCGTGTTTATTAACCATGTCATGAGTGTATGGTAGATGTTTTGCTAACACATCTGTAGTGTGTATAATCACTTGTGTACATTAGGACACTATTTTGATATATATATTCATTTCACACACCATGTTCTGTTTATACTTATTATGTATATATTGTTATGAGCTGAAATGTTACATCACAACAAAACTCCCGACAAACCACTTGTTTCTTAGCTTTATACAGTGCTTCCATTAGCGTATCAAAGTCCATATCCGTGTCGGAATTCACAATCTTTGAATGCAGGAGATCATGTTTCAGTTGTAGAATGTTCATTGATTTGCCGGTATGAGACATAGTTCACTGACGAGAGGCTCTGTTTTAATAACAGCTGGCACGGAATCAAGTAACGATCTGAAATAGGGTCACGGAGTGCCAAATTATCTCGTGTCTTCATATAATAAAATCAAAGATGTGAGCTTTGATAAGCGTTGTTTTATTGACATGTTGTTCTAATCCAAATGAAAACAATATTTCCTTAAACTGACGCGTGTGTTGCTCGTCGCCTTTATCTCAGTGAATATTAAAATCACCTGTTATAATAACAGGTGTGTCCATGAAGGTGTATTCTTCGAGAAGCGATGAGAAATGGATGAGAAAGCCCGGTACTGAAAGGCTCGATGACCTATATATGGTAATCATATGAATTCTGTGGTCTTTTCCATGAAGAGAGGTAACTAATTGTTCGAAAGAGGGAAACTGAACGCTTACAGACCTTTTATATTTTTATGCCGTAATGTTTGGTATTGCATTATAGGTACATTTATTACAAAGCGCAATGCTACTATTGTTTGCCCAATTTTTACAATTATAAAATTTTTAAAATGCTTTTTGCCTCATGAAAAATGTATTAGCCGTACTGAAACATATATAATACCATGGAGCAGGATGTAAATTAATAACAGGCACCATACTACAGAAGCTTTTTTCTATGTGTGTCGAACAGTCTCGGTGTATTGCTAACCATTAGAAGATAATGGAAAGTAAATCATGGCTCCTTTCCCATTTAAGCGTGATTACCTATTGATTATTTAGGAAAGTGCTTCTTTTCACTATAACATTTGTGGAAGTTAACTGGTTTATGTATATGTATTGATTAGACCAAAACTTTAGCATCTCATGCCCATCTAAAGGCAGACATATATTGACTGGATAAAAACTGTAGCATCTCATGCCCATCTAGAGGCAGACATGTATTGGTTGGACCAAAACTTTAGCATCTTACGCCCATCTCAAAGCAGCCATGTATTGATTGGACCAAAACTTTAGCATCTCATTCCTATCTCAAAGCAGACATGTATTGATCGAACAAAGTCCTTAACATCTAATGCCTAACTCGAGTCAGACATGTTTTGCTTGAACCAAAACTTAAGCATCTCACGCCTATCTCGAAGTAGACATCTTTTGATTAGGCATCTCATGCCCATCTAGAGACAGACATGTATTGATCGGACCAAAACTTTAGAATCTCATGCCCACCTCCAGGCAGACATGTATTGATTGGACCAACACTTTAATATCTCATACCCATCTCCAGGGAGACATGTATTAATTAGTCCAAAACTTCAGCATCTCATGCCCATCTCGAAGCAGACAGCTTTTGATTAGGCCAAAACTTCAGTACCAAATGACCATCTCGAGGCAGACATGAATTGATTGGACCAAAATTCTAGCATCAAATGCCATCTCGAGGCAGTCAGTGGAATCTAATCCGAAGTAAAAACACCCAACGCATTTTCAGAAGCAATAACCAAGTTGTACCTAACAGGGGGAGACAGGAGGCGGAATCAGCATTGGATTAGGCATGGTCTGCCAGGTCCTACAACTGTTGGCAATAATTGGGCTTCTGATTACCTACACTCGAGACCCATCTCGTCTATAATCCTTCTTAGCAAATCAGTTCGAAAGTCTACAACAGAACATAGGTCGTAAGACAGTAAAGGGTCTCATGCTATTAAATCGTGGTTTTAATTGCAGTTTCATTTATCGGTCGAACTACAGAAGCCCATGTTCTACAGTAAACTATAGTATGGTATCTTATGATGTGGATACTGATGTGCCAATTGGCTCTCACCAAGAAGACTCAAATCTTCGTGTTTATTTCAATATTCACTATTAGTTTGAAACTCAGAGATCAATGGGAATTCAAAAAGGTTACATGGACATTTGTTTTACCAGAAATACTTTCTGACAATCCATACTTCAGCAGTTTTGGTACTCGACGCATTGAATATCATAGTCATAGATTAGGATCACTTTAGAAATTTCACAGTAAAGGATAAGATTCTGTTGTCTTAATCGTTAATGTTGCTTGTTATTAGACACAACTACCACTCATAGGGAAGGACAGGCAGTGGTATCAGCAGGTAGGCTTTGAATTCAACGTTAATTGGCCTATCACGGTCCGAACGGTCTGTTCATTTGTCTGTGATCATCAGCGGAATTTTGTCCGTTTTGTTCGTTCTGTTCCACTCAGTGTGATCAATGGAAGGAAATGATACTCGTATTATTTTTATTGTAATCGAAGTAATAAATAGCACAGAATTTGTTGATTTTATTTGCCTTATTTATCTTCTCCCTCGCAAGGGTGGCCACTCTGAGCTGTTTTTACAACTCTGGCTTGTAGTAAAATTTTATAAGTAAATAGTAAATATCTGGCAAAAATCTGACGCAATTCAGGACAACACTCTACTTATTCGCTTTCCATCTAAATGTGGAAGTGAAATAAAGCTTTTGCAAGGTAAAGCGTTTTGATGATTAAAATTGCAATTCGCTTTCTCGACTATTGGGGTCTTATCCAACCTTCCCCTACCACCTGAATGTAATTGATCTCCTCATGTTCGGCATAGATGGTAATGGGGTCATGAACTACATTTCACTCTTTTCTCAGTATTCAGAAACTGGTAGGCGGCACTGCCCAAATCGCATAGAAAATACACAAAAAAACCATCTAAAAGTGAAAAGGTTAAATAGCGTTTTACTCATAAAATCCTAAATTACGAAATGAAACAATGGATCAATTGATTCATAATCTGCTGAATAGAATTTGTGCGTCTAAATTTTTTCTCATTTTTCTCAGAAACCAAAAACATTGCCCCACCTTTTACTCAGATTACTAAAATACGCAACATAAAGAGTAAATATTTCAATGCAAATAATGCAATGCATAGATTTTCTTTAAACTGTTAACTACAAACTAAAATGCTGCTTACTGCAGATAGAAGAACGGAAAACACCACGAGCAAAACGACCTCCATCCGATAACCAAGCTGAGGCAGCCAAATGTACTGTAGTTTGCATGTTTTTGACTCATCTTTCTTACTGTCTTCTTTATATTCTGTTTCGTTCTCTCTCTCAATCCGTTCCATCTTCTTTTTCGACTTTAATAATCTATATCATAAAATATAACACCAACTTACACTTAAGAAAAGAATAAGCCAAATCAGATTCTCAACATCCGGTGAGTTAAAATGGGAGTAAAAGAGATAATATCTTGCCTGCGCACACTCCTTTGTGCAGATTTTAGAATACCCTCTTTCTATTACAAAATTTACTATTTATTTCTTATTTATGGCATTCATTTGCCTGTCACTTGACCATAATCCTCACAGTACATAAAATGTCGATTCCTTTACGAAGCATTCAAACAACTCAGTGTCACACCGAAATGAAAGGCCGGTTCTTCTTGGATTGAAAAAATCATTTTCAGACATATATAAATAAAAAATTGAGCATAATTAAGATTACTCATGTGTCACTTCAACTTTCGCTAGTCCATCATGAATAAAGGTTAAACTTTAATATTGGCGTCTAAAGATACACATTTTGACACACATTACTGACAGTATGTAAATCAGGACTGTTTAGTTTGGTATTTGCTTTAATTTAGTTCTTAGTGCTCACACCTCTTGAACACTTTTAGTAATAAGTCTTATAGTCCTGGTTGTGCAACTGCAACACTTTTCACAAATCGTTTTATTTAATTAAATAAGACAAGGATAAATAGATCTCAATGTATGATACACTTAGTTTAATAACTTTTTAAATTGTATCAGTGAAGCGGTTTCAAGCAGACGGAACTTTTGCATTTTCAATAATGTAAAAATTCCTGCTCGTATATCTAGCATAAGACCCTACGCTGGGAAATACTAATTAATACAGGAAAACTATTGCTATGTTTAGATAATTACTATTGTTTTCGTTACATTTATTATTTTAGTTTCTTTTGAAAGGTTTAACTTAAAAATGAACAGACTCTCAAAATAACTAACCTGTTGATGGAACCCCTTGAACAATGCTGTGATGATATTTTTAATCCAATTTCCAACTTCGGTAACCATGAAGAGATAAGCAAGGGATTGATTCCACAGGTGTCTGTTAAACGGAACTGTGACACACGTGTACCAAACGAACTGCCAATAAACTATAAAGACCACACACTATTGCGCATACGACTCGGCGAACACACAGAGCCCTGAATATGAACGGTGTTGTTGTGTGCAGTCTTCTTTATAATGGTGGTATTTTTTAATTTTTTTGTAATTTTTGTGTAAGGGGAACTGTTAAGAAAGGAATTCCATGGAATGCTATGGTGATAAGTAAAGAACGCCAACTAGATCTCTGTCAATTGATGATCAAAATTTCAAAAATAACATATCATATTTGCAGTTATTGTGTTATTAAAGTCTGATCTTTATATCACCATTACTTGCTACCGCTGAAAATAATTGAAAATGCTAGCAAGTACATTTCTTAAAATAGCTTGACACCCGGTTTGGATGTATTTGTTAAATTGATATCTATGTCCGTTTCTATGGTCACATAGTGTATATGAAACTAAGAAACACAGAATATAATTTCATGTGCTCAGGCAATATTTTCCTCGGTCTTTAAATATCATTATACAAACAAGCAAATAATCACAATTTTAGTTTGACGTTTTGACGTTTAATGCATACCACAGTGTTGTTATAAGCGCTATGAAGCATTTTCTGAGCAGACTCCGCTGTAGATGCTACTTATGTGGTGATATTTACCTTTACATTTTTACGTTCCCTAATTTTTCATTCGCAAACGGTAAAATACAAACTACTTCTGGTAGGTCAACAGAGATACTTAGGCATGTAAGAAAACATTGTATTGACACGCTCAATGAACACAAGATCGAATTTATTACGTAAATAGTAAGTCAGAATACCACGAGGGGATTTGTAATCTTAGTAAGTTTGTGGATTTAGAATGTTGGTCGTACTGACATGTAATACAAGAGCAATTGTCGTCAAGACAGTTGATTGTACAGGGGTGTCATAGCAAATCAATTGTTGTTACGACTAGCACATTATGTGTATTTTAAATCCTAAACGTCAAAGCGTCAAACTGAAATTGGAACCATTTTCTTGTTCATGGAATGAAATTTTAAGGCCACGGAAAACATTGGGTGAGAACATGAAATCATATTCTGTGTATCATACTTTCATAAGCACTATGTGACCATAGAAATGAGCAGAGATATCAATTACAAATAAAATTTGTAACTTAAGAACAAGGCCTCTGATCCATATATTTCATCCAATGAACTTGTAAAGCTGCGGAATCTTGACCTTTATTTTATCTTTTATCCTATTTTGACCCGGAAATGGGTATTATATAACCCCTTCTCATGTCAACGTTAACAGTACTTAAACTTACCAAACTTAACATTAAACTTATTTTCAAGCATTTCTGTTAAAATCACAGTATCACATACATACCAGAGGAAAATTAAACCTACTTACATTAACGCAAGTGCTAATAAGGTAAATATATCGCTTCCGGATAACAAAAATGTGTCATTGGTTTGCATTTCACAAATCAAGTGTTTCTTGAAATGTGCATTGGCAGTCATCATGTAATTCTTATTTAACTATTATGAATTACCAAATTTAATATATTTAATATCTTTCATTTAATTTTCAAACTGTAAAACACATGACCTGAAAAGAGTCAATTATTGTTTCTCTCAGTCATACATTTAATCACGTGCTTAATGCTTCATGTTATTCAGGAATAATTGAACAGCAAGTTTTGCTTATTGCGCGCCCGTTTACTTTTCCTTATGAGCGTATATTTTAAAGTATATTTAGGTGTTATCAAGAATTAAGACGGGCATTCTATGAAAAGATAATTTTTGTAAATTAAATTTTTACACCTTACTTAGCTACAAACACTTAACAATTTGATAATTTAGTTTTTATCCATTATTAAATCTTAACCGTCTCAGACTTGTTCGCCGGACGAACTCATGAAAAGAAAAAAGAATCGTATAGAAAAAACCTTTCCCCATGATATGACTTCAGTAAGCTAGGTCATGTTTATCCAGCTTTGGCATTAAGCAGAGTGTGCTCTTACATATGTAAAAAGTGAAAACGGGTGATTTTTATTATAAACTCTACCACTTTGCATTTAGGGGGTAAAGCGTATGAGCATGTTCGCTTTTGATTGAAAAGTGGGTATTTTCGAGCTTGACACTCTGACTTTGAAGGCTCCAAACGAAATGGTAGTGTTTCTGCGTCCGTGCATAAGAATCGTGAAATTCGATTTCTACACCTCTGCAATAGATTTCGAAGTGCTGTGGCTACAGCGGCTGTTACGACGGGTAGACACATCCCGCGAATCAGCGCAAAGACTGTGTTAGGAAGTCTTCATGAGAGCAACATTCGGCAATACCGCGCGTATGTTGGACCTGTGTTGAATAACCATAGACAGCATGTAAGGAGACAGCGGGCACAAAACTATTCAAGTAGACTTTGGCAACGTCACAGTTGGAACCGAATCGTGTTTATCGATAAGTTACCTTTCCTGCTAATGATGCACGGCAACGCGTATACCGACTAGTAGGGGAACGATATCGCCATGCATGTGTCCGCGAAATTTTGGAGGTGATAGTACCATGCTGTGGGGAGCGATAAATTTCGGATGGAAATCACTGCTCCTAACCATTGACGGCACTCTTACGGCTCAGCGATAACTAAGCACTGTGTTAGAAAAAGAAGTTCTGCCTTATTTCTACCAAAATAATCGTGCAATATTCATGCAAGATAATGCTGGTCCGCACGTAGCTGCTGTTCGTCATAGGTTACGTGTCAACAACATCAACATTTGACAGTGGCCGCCTTACTTGTCCGACATGAATCCCATTGAACACTTGTGGGGTATCCTCGACCGAAGAATTCGCGCGCGTATCCCCTATTTCGTAAAGTTTTTACAAATAATTTAGATTGCTATAGTTTCAAAGCTTTTCCCTGTCTTCGTGTCAAATATACTTTGCAAAGCTAAATATTTAGAAGAGGTTTGGTATAAATTGACAACAAAATTACTTTATTAATTCTGTTCTTTACACCTGCTCTATGCACCTTCAGCACCTTGTAAACCTCTCCCTTCCTGCCCTCCCTCCTCCCCCCCCACCTCATACCCAGGGCTTGTATTCACAGACATCTGCTCAGCACTTCGTAAGCCTTCCCCTACCTCCTCGCCCCCCCCCCCCCCGCCCACCTAATACCCTCATCCTAAGTATATATGTAAACTCGTCTTTAAATCCAGTTTGTTCATAAAACAAGCAAATGAAATAGAAAACATTTTTTAATATAGTCAGATTCATGTTGCGCATTGATTCCGTATAATGGTTAATGTTGAGCAGTGAATAAAGTTTGGCCCGTTCGGAATCCTTTTGCTGACACGCTATCATTGCACGACCGGTTTTTCCGTATTTTTTTTTTTTTTTTTTGGTTTGTGTGAGTGGTTTGTGGTTTCTCCGTTTATGTGTTCTGGTTGTGCACATTATACTGCAGCAGAGCTGATATATTCTGTGAGTTCATAATGGCCGCAGTAGTGATGTCTTGTCTGAGTGCATAGTGAATGCATTATTAATACACAATAATAATACTCCTGTACATAAAGCATCAATACTGAAAGTGACTCCCAAAGAACTCTGCAGTCTATGCGATACAAGATGTTATTGTATATACAAAAGTTTATGCCATAATAAATCAAAAGTGCTTCTTTAATATCTAGAAATCGTTTTGACACTCATCAGTATTAGCCAAAACTAATCATAGGCAATCCATGAATTTGTTCAGAATGGATCAAATCGGGATCAATTAAGATATAACAAGCACCTGTTACATATAAACTGTAATCTTAATATATTCATTGGCTTTTAATAAATATCAAAAGAAATCTAATGTTGATGTAGATCTTTCACGATGCCCCCATTTATTCACACTGTTTCATTCCAATTTTAGTGGTAATAGCAGTAGAATGAGGCTACGCTGAGGCGATGACAGTAGACTAGGACTATGCTGAGGTGATGACATTAGAATATGACTATGCTGAGGTGATGAGAGTACAATAGCGGAATAGGATTATATTGAGTAGTGAAAGTATGACATTAGAATAGGACTATGCTGAGGTGAAGACATTAGAATAGGACTATGCTGAGGTGGTGACATTAGAATAGGACTATGCTGAGGTGAAGACATTAGAATAGGACTATGCTGAGGTGAAGACATTAGAATAGGACTATGCTGAGGTGGTGACATTAGAATAGGACTATGCTGAGGTGAAGACATTAGAATAGGACTATGCTGAGGTGGTGACATTAGAATAGGACTATGCTGAGGCGGTGACATTAGAATAGGACTATGCTGAGGTGATGACATTAGAATAGGACTATGCTGAGGTGAAGACATTAGAATAGGACTATGCTGAGGTGGTGACATTAGGATACGACAATGCTGAGGTGGTGACATTAGAATAGGGCTATGCTGAGGTGAAGACATTAGAATAGGACTATGCTAAGGTGAAGACATTAGAATAGGACTATGCTGAGGTGATGACATTAGAATAGGACTATGCTGAGGTGATGACATTAGGATACGACTATGCTGAGGTGGTGACATTAGAATAGGGCTATGCTGAGGTGAAGACATTAGAATAGGACTATGATGAGGTGAAGACATTAGAATAGGACTATGCTGAGGTGAAGACATTAGAATAGGACTATGCTGAGGTGATGACATTAGAATATGACTATGCTGAGGTGAAGACATTAGAATAGGACTATGCTGAGGTGACGACATTAGAATAGGACTATGCTGAGGTGAAGACATTGGAATAGGACTATGCTGAGGTGGTGACATTAGGATACGACTATGCTGAGGTGGTGACATTAGAATAGGGCTATGCTGAGGTGAAGACATTAGAATAGGACTATGCTGAGGTGAAGACATTAGAATAGGACTATGCTGAGGTGGTGACATTAGAATAGGACTATGCTGAGGCGGTGACATTAGAATAGGACTATGCTGAGGTGATGACATTAGAATATGACTATGCTGAGGTGAAGACATTAGAATAGGACTATGCTGAGGTGACGACATTAGAATAGGACTATGCTGAGGTGGTGACATAAGAACAGGACTATGCTGAGGTGAAGACATTAGAATAGGACTATGCTGAGGTGGTGACATTAGAATAGGACTATGCTGAGGTGATGACATTAGAATAGGACTATGCTGAGGTGATGGCATTATAATAGGACTATGCTGAGCTAATGATATTGCAATTTTACTATGCTGAGGTGAAGACATTAGAATAGGACTATGCTGAGGTGGTGACATTAGAATAGGACTATGCTGAGGTGATGACATTAGAATAGGACTATGCTGAGGTGATGGCATTATAATAGGACTATGCTGAGGTAATGATATTACAATTTTACTATGCTGAGGTGATGACATTAGAATAGGACTATGCTGAGGTGATGGCATTATAATAGGACTATGCTGAGGTGATGACATTAGAATAGGACTATGATGAGGTGATGACATTAGAATAGGACTATGCTGAGGTGATGACATTAGAATAGGACTATGCTGAGGTGGTGACATTAGAATAGGACTATGCTGAGGTGAAGACATTAGAATAGGACTATGCTGAGGTGGTGACATTAGAATAGGACTATGCTGAGGTGAAGACATTAGAATAGGACTATGCTGAGGTGGTGACATTAGGATAGGACTATGCTTAGGAGGTGACATTAGAATAGGACTATCCTAAGGTGATGACATTAGGATACGACTATGCTGAGGTGGTGACATTAGAATAGGACTATGCTGAGGTGATGACATTAGAATAGGACTATGCTGAGGTGATGGCATTAGAATAGGACTCTGCTGAGGTGATGACATTAGAATAGGACTATGCTGGGGTGATGGCATTAGAACGGGACTATGCTGAGGTGAAGACATTAGAATAGGACTATGTTGAGGTGATGACATTAGAATAGGACTACCCGAACACTCGCGTAACGTCTAAAATGCATCTATACTAGATCGGCAATATCGGCAACTTCGTCGGCCGATGTATCGGTTGCACATAGGATTAACTATGGCCCGACGCATAATAGATATAGCGGCTTCGTACATCGGATATACATCGGGCCAATATATCTTAAATACGTCGGGCCACCGTCGGAAATATCCCTACAAATTCTTCGACGTCGGATACCAACCGTCGGCTATACGTCGGTTATACGTTTATTTTCCGATGCATTTCCGACGAACTTCCGATGATTTTTATACGTAAAAAATATTGTTTCTAACCTTAACTGACCCATTGAACCTTTACCAACCATTCATAATTCACATATTCATACATACAACATAGCATATCTATATATTGCAACTGAACACTAGTACTTACTCGGGTTTGAACCGGGGACCTCTTGCATCCTAGGCGCGGAACATACCTCTACTCCACGGCGGCTGGGGCTAGTTTATTGAGGCAAATGATAATTTTCAAGTATATTCATAATGCTCCACTATTGATTCTTCATAATGTCCCCTACAAAACGTCAATCGATAAATTTCCGACGCCGAATAAGCATCGGAAAATATGCGTTTTATAGACGTATAAAAAATACGTATAATATGCGATTGCAATATCGGCATCTTTTTTCCGATGTATTTCCGACGTCGTTTATACATAGCAAAATATGCGTTTTATAGACGTTTAAAAAAATACGTATAATACGCGTTGGCAATATCGGCATCTTTTTTCCGACGCTGTGGAATATGTGGAGCACTCGTACACAACGCAATATATATATATATATATATATATATATATATATATATATATATATATATATATATATATATATATATATATATATATATATATATATATATATATATATATGTATATATATATATAGTTTTCATTTCAAGTTGTGCGTGAAATACACAAATTTAGAGATCCATTGGAAATCGGTATATTTCCGACGTTTCACCGACAAATATAACTATATGTATAATATGCGTATATTTTTATACGCATATTACATGCTTGTAATATCTCAAATAAAAAAATTAGTTTTCGTCGGAATTCGGTATATTTCCGACGTATAGCCGATGCAGTGATATATTTGTATATTATACGATTATTGTAATCCGTCGGTTATACATCAGTAGTATCTTTTTCAAAAACAATTAAGTTTTGTTCCGTCGGAAGTACGTCTATGTCAGACGTTGGGCCAACATATACAAATATATGTATAATGTACGTATAA
This sequence comes from Protula sp. h YS-2021, assembly GCA_949752745.1. Lineage (NCBI taxonomy): Eukaryota > Metazoa > Annelida > Polychaeta > Sabellida > Serpulidae > Protula > Protula sp. h YS-2021. Next base: position 3,888,659 of record OX457025.1, read on the forward strand.
CTAAATACATCGAATATACGTATGCAATATCCGTTTCATTTTTTTTTACCATTGGTCGGAAGTTAATCTATTTCCAACGTATAACCAATGCATAAAAATATATGTATAATATATGCATTGAGAAATACGTGTAATATATGAATATAATATTTTTAGCAAAAAAAATTCCCAATTGGTCGGAAGTTCGTCGGAAAAAGATGTCGGCCCGATGAATATTGCCAACATCTATTAAACTGAGGAAAATAATCATCGGGCCAACGTCGGTAACCGATGAACTTCCGACGAATGAGAAAAAATGGAAATTCGACCATTGCCAACCTATAACCGATGCATTACCGATGCATCGAAGCCGATGCCGACGTTTTCCGACCTGGTTTATACCGTTCCGACGTCGGCCCGACGTTACGCGAGTGTTCGGGTATGCTGAGGTGATGACATTAGAATAGGACTATGCTGAGGTGATGGCATTATAATAGGACTATGCTGAGGTGGTGACATTAGAATAGGACTATGCTGAGGTGGTGACATTAGAATAGGACTATGCTGAGGTAATGACATTAGAATAGGACTATGCTGAGGTGATGACATTATAATAGGACTATGCTGAGGTGGTGATATTACAATTTTACTATGCTGAGGTGATGACATTAGAATAGGACTATGCTGAGGTGATGACATTAGAATAGGACTATGCTGAGGTGATGGCATTAGAATAGGACTATGCTGAGGTGATGACATTAGAATAGGACTATGCTGAGGTGATGACATTAGAATAGGACTATGCTGAGGTGATGACATTAGAATAGGACTATGCTGAGGTGATGACATTAGAATAGGACTATGCTGAGGTGGTGATATTACAATTTTACTATGCTGAGGTGATGACATTAGAATAGGACTATGCTGAGGTGATGGCATTAGAATAGGACTATGCTGAGGTAATGGCATTAGAAGTGGACTATGCTGAGGTGGTGACATTAGAATAGGACTATGCTGAGTTGATGGCATTAGAATTTTGCTATGCTGAGGTGATGAGATTAGAATAGGACTATGCTGAGGTGGTGATATTACAATTTTACTATGCTGAGTTGATGGCATTGGAATACGACTATGCTGAGGTATGCTAAGGTGTGTGCTCCTTGGTGTCTGGTGCTGAATCAGAAACACAATGGAATGTGGAAAAATTAGGACAAAACGCTGATTATAAAGTTAAAAGCTCTGATGTTGTTATTTGAAAAAGACGGGGTAAAAAATTAGAAAAATGGTTTCTGGTTAGTTGTAAGTGAATGCTTACAGAATTGACCGTGTTCATGTAACCAGTTGGCTGCCTAGAAACATACAGGTACAAACAATATCCGCCTAATTTATTTTGAAGATCAACTTGGTTTATTTGAATTATGTAAACGTTCGTTGCAAACTGCTTTTTTTTTCTTTTTTCCTTTTTCTTATTTTTTTCTTTTGCAAGTGTGATGCTTTTAATCTTAAATACCGTGAACTTCTTTTGCGTATTTTCATGTAAGCAGCACACTATGCGTTAATTATTTTAATTGTTATTCACAACCTCTGATGCCAATTAACCCACTTACAGCCAAATAATATAAGCTAAAAATAAAAAGGAATATAATGACAGAACTGGCCTTACTTGGGTTTTGAATAAAAAAACTAACTTGAGATTATTTACCACGAAAACTTTAAACTCACTGAAAACAATGACCATTGAAGAATTTCTTGCTAAAGTGTTCTTAACGGTTCTTAACGGTTGAGGTTTGTCTAGATACGTTAATTAATTAATTATTTAATTAATCCCACTGTTTCGAGCCTTATAATGTGTTTATTTTCAGAAAAATAAATAAAGGTTCTTAATTGCAGTTATATCGATTTTTAAAAAAGGTGTAATTGAAATTATCAGCTACTAAACAGGAGTTCATCAGAATCATTATACTCTAATGCGATTGGTTTGAAATTTTAAATTTGATCATGTTACACATTTGGAAATTTCGTTTCCCAATGGGAATGCCTTTGTATTTTTTCCTCAAGTTTCTTTTGTTTAATATTTTTTTTTTTGCTTTGAATGATTTTCAGGACTACTTCTGGCCTAATCCACGTACATGATATTCTGCACAAGTATGAAATAAACAGGTATCGGTTAAATAGCAATTTGACCTTGACTTTTGATATCAAGGTGAAAATTGAGACCAGTCGCTATGCTTGTTTTTAAAAATAGCTTCCAGTAAACTCGTAAATACGTAGCAAGTGATAAGTTCTCATAGAAATCACAATCACATTCCTTGATTTCAAAGGTCAAGGTCAAACTGCATTATAACCACACTCAAACACATATGCAGTTTAAGAGTGAAGTGATCTCATGCACTGAATCTTGGCAGTGAAGGTCAGGTTCGAAGATCACCTGACCTCTGTATTTTAGAACGCTAGAGAACTCGATTTCTAAAAACAGATCTTACATAAAAAAGTACTTTGGTGACCTTGACCTTTTTTCTTAACCATATTTTTAAAGCTAGATTCCGACCGCAAGTTCATCACTATCTAGGTATTTTCGGTCTAAAGTGTCTTGCCGACCGACCAACAGTACCTCCCCGCCTGCCCACAGTGTCTTACCGACCGACCCACAGTACCTCCCCGCCTGCCCACAGTGTCTTTCCGACCGACCCACAGTACCTCCCCGACTGCCCAGAGTGTCTTACCGACCGACCCACAGTACCTCCCCGCCTGCCCACAGTGTCTTCCCGACCGACCCACAGTACCTCCTCGCCTACCCCCAATGCATTCCCGACCGACCCACAGTACCTCCCCGCCTGCCCCCAGTGTCTTCCCGACCGACCCACAGTACCTCCCCGCCCGCCCACAGTGTCTTACCGACCGACCCACAGTACCTCCCCGCCTGCCCACAGTGTCTTACCGACCGACCCACAGTACCTCCCCGCCTACCCACAGTGTCTTACCGACCGACACACAGTACCTCCCCGCCTGCCCACAGTGTCTTCCCGACCGACCCACAGTACCTCCCTGCCTGCCTAAGTGCCGAAGTGTCTCCCCAGTCAGACCTTAATGTCCTTCCAACTTTAAATACACGATAGGGATTGCATTATTTCCCAGCTTTTCTTTCATTGATTGTCAAACTTTCTTGAAAATGCTTATAAGTAAATATACACTGTTTTTGTTCAGACACATTCTGTGAAAAACCATGGATCTATTCCGCCAAATCAGAATGGGATTAAACGACCACCATTTCATTTGGAGCATTACACGGTTGGTCTTGCTTTCGGGGTTGTGCTGTATGGGCGTTCTTCCTGTTTTAGTTTTTTTTTGTTTGTTTGTTTTTGTTTATGATTTTTGTTACAAACAGTGAACTTTTCGAAATACGTTTTACTTTTCAGACCTTTATGAAAAAAAGTTTGTTTATACTTCTGATCTGTTAGCCCGACTTTTTCCTCGACAAGGTTGACTAACAAGAACAAAAGTCCAGCTTTCGGGAAACAAACCTAAATGCCCCTGGCCTGGGTGAATAGTTTTTGCCAAGGCTGTCTTCTTGGGGTGGGAGTATTGTGGGAGTATTGTGGGGTGGGCGTATTGTGGGGTATGGAAAGAGAAATTCCTGTTCGAAATGAATTAAAATCGATATCCCGCTGCAACGTTTCTTACTGCATGTTTTAAATCAATACTTTTAACCTTCGCGGTGTCTTTCTAACGTTAAAACATCACTTGGGTCAGGAGTGTATGTTTTCTACAATCAGTCACAAAATCCATTCTAGTAAACTTTTTTGCAACTTTAAATAGAAGCCCCAAACATAACTAAAACCCTGTTTTAACACGGAACAAGTGACAGGTTTAATTATAGCAAAGTAGGCGCTTAAAAGCACGCTTTGGTCTTTTTGTTTGCACTTCATTCCATTCCAGCTAATTTCCACAGAAACTGCAACAGTGAAAGGCCCTTTTTATATAAAAAAACAGCACAAGAAAGTTATTCTTTTCTTCCTAGAGGCTGTGCTTTTTAAAAAAGCAAACAAGAATAATTTATATTTATAAATAAGAAAAGGGAGGCAGGGGCATTCAACATTTATGGATGAAAAGCACTGCAAACCTGTCAACAAAGAAAAGACATAATGAATCTGAAAGGGGACTGTTAGGAGCTGGGACGAGGCCCTCACTTTATTAGAATATTTTCAATGAAAACATCATCATTTGCGCATCAGTGAAAGGGAGAGGAGAGGGGGCGCAAAACGCAGTGTGCTTCAAAGCGACCAGTGTGGAATGACATCAATGAAAAGCGAAAGTTCTTCCCCCTACCCCCTCTCCCCCCTCCCCCCTCTTGCTTATTTTATACGCTGTGGCAATGCCAATGTATCCTCACTGCTATAATGAACTGTGAATAAATAATCAATTACTACAAGGGGGCAAATGTGCATACAGTTTTATGCAAAACAGAGACATAAAGCGACCTCCAGCTGGAACAGACAGGTGGACTGACTGCTGCTTCCTTCCTCATTTATCAGGTTCCAGTTTGAGTGTGAAGGGGATTCAGATTGTACAAGATAAAGCCTTAATCCTTATCTAATCTCGCAGGCTTGTCTAGGCACTGCTCGAGTTGTGCTGGAGAGAGCAATAGACAACGAGGGCTTGGTGCTGGAGAGAGAGAGAGAGAGAGAGAGAGAGAGAGAGATGCTTCGAAAATTGTGACCGTTGTTTACAAACCATTTGGAGGAAAAACAAACATCTTAAGGTATTCATTTTGTAGTTAGAAAACTACCGACAACTCGCAAGGTCACGTGCTTGAAGAAGAAGCAAGAAAAAACAAATCTATCGCACAGATCATTTAAAAAACACGCTATTTCCGAAAGCTCTGCTGTGTGGCTGTGAAATGCGAGTTCACTCGCAGCTAATGGAGAAACCTTCTTCTTGTTTAAAGGGAAATTTTACAAAGCGGAATAGAAAATTTTGTGTCTTTTCTAAACAGAAAACCTTTTTAAGATACAAGTTGTAATCATCATTAAAACAACACACGTCTTTAAAGGTTTTTTTTTTATACAACATGTGGATTATGTGAGAAGCGAAGCATGGATAGATCCGGATTGGATGTTCCGTTTGCCTGGCTCTATTGATCTGGATTTTGATGCAGTTACAGGTAAATCCTTTTAATCATTTCGTTTCTAGTGGATCCGTTTGTTTATATTTTGAAGAGTAAAAAAGGGACAAACTACGACCTGGAATTTTTCTTTTTCTTTAGGTTTTGTGTCGGCAAGGTAGAATTTTGTTAAAATACTCTGGCCGAATCTAACAAAATGCGGAAAAAAATTGGCAACATCCCCACCTAACACCCTCTCCACCCCCACCCCCAACCCCCCATCCCCCAACCCCCATCCTCTCATCAGCCCTGGCCATCACTACAGCCGTAGTTATCCCAATAGCCTCCGAATTATTTCTTTATTCAGCTCGATCGTATTCTTGCCTTGAGGAGCCTAGACAAGGGCTCTGGGAATTTCGATTTTGCTCACCCCGCCCCCCCCCCCCGCCCCTCCCCCCGTCCCCAGCCCCCTCTTAAGTTGTTCTCATGTGATAGTCGCAAATCGGCTGAATCATGACTCTTTTTTTTTTATTGTCTTAGATTAACATCTTTTGATATCTTTTGACATCTTTTGATATCTTTTGATATCTTTCTATACATTTCATTTTAGTTTCTTGTTGTTGTTGTTTTTTTTTGTGCTTTGAACCAATCTATAAAAAGAGACAAAAACAGAGACAAAAAAAGACAAAAAAAAAAAAAAGACCACATGTGCGTGCAACAGGAGACTCATACAGCGGACCACAGAGGGTGGGGGGGGGGGGGGGGGGCATTGCTGACGGTACAATGGGTACGCGTGGGACTTGTCTAAGTTAATTAACTCGTTGCATTTCTTAACGCTGTCTATTCAGTTCTCACCGGTACATAGTAAATGTCCCCGTACAATAAATGCGACATCTGCGGTAGGGTATTAGATGTATCTTTTCTCCGTTAGAACGTCTTTTTAGACACATCTCGCCACCCCTCTCACCCCACCTGCCCCCCTCCCACCCCCCCCCCCCCCCCCAACCAAACCCTTTTCACATAAAACTCTTTTACCATTTACCGTTTACTGTTATTAAATCGGCATAGGTTGTGTGACCTCTGTCATTATCGCTATATCGTAGATAGAAAGGCTTTCATGCCTTTTCCTCATTGTGAAAGAATCTCCCCAATAAAATCCCATTCACTAGCGAGCTTTATTGGGCACTGATAAAAAAAAAGAGCGGGGAGGGCGGGGGCGCTATTTATTACAAAGGATAATAGCGCGACCTCTCCGTGATTGGCAGACACAAAGGGTGGTAATAGACCTTGCACTGAAATTGCTCCGGAACTATCCAGGGGTCACTAAAGAGAAAGGGATCCCCTCCCCACTCCATCCTAATCCCCGCTCCCCCCCCCTCCCCTCTCTCCCCGCGGCAGAAAATAACGGTGCCCAAACAGTTTATTCCGCCGCCCCCCTCCCCCCCCCCCCCCACTGAACAACTCAATTAAAATTTGTCAGGGGCAACCTGTAGAATCAAAGCCGGTGTTGCCAAAAGCAACCAAAGAATCCATACTGGAGTTGTCAGGGGCAACGGGTTTGCAGAGGGACACCGAAGTTGCACAGGCACCGGAGTTGCACTGGGCCACTGCAGGGAGTTGGACAGAGCAGACAAATAGCTTTTGAAATTGTTCAGTGCTGGCATATAATTCCACCCAACTGCGGCGCGGACTTTTCATGAATGAGGGAGGGGGGTAGAGGGAGGGAGGGAGGGGGGAGGTAGTTGTAACCTGGTTTCCCCATTTCACTTTTTAGCTTCTTCCTGGCAGAGTTTCTAGGCGACACCCAATGAGCCCGTCGCCGGAATGCCAGGTACATCAAACACGGCTATTCCTGACAAACAAATCAACTGAGCTGAGGCCGACATTTAAATTGTGCAGAATTCAAAATACTTATGGTATATCCTTGCGAATTTTTGTTTTGTCTTACGTGAGACGCAGCTTGTAAAAGGTTGGGGGCGAGTGGGGGGGGGGGCAGGGGGGAGGAGAGGGTGGAGGGGTGGAGTAGGATTCATGAAGCTTGAGGCCATCGCATGTTCCTGAATCAGTGATCAAGTTTCTGTGGTTTTTATTTTTGTCTCTATGAATTTATGGTTCAGTTCACCGCAATGAAACAATCTATCAGCTATTTTTACCATAAATGGAGTGTGATGTCAACCAGTGCCCCGCCCCCTGTTTCTTATGTAATTGATCCCCTCCCCCTCCCTCACCCCCCCCTCCCCCCTGCGAATCTCCCTCTATAACTGCCCCGTTCGTTGTAATGAGGTGAGTCACGTGGGAGTGACGTCACAAGTCACGTGCCACACGCATACAGCAATTCCGTGGTTTAATTTGCGTGTCTCTTGGACCCGGGATCTGTTTCATCATTTGACTTCCGTACTGTATGGCGTCTATGGCCATGGCGTTCCTGGCGTATGGCGTCCTTTGGCCATGGCGTTCATGGCGTATGGCGTCTTTGGCCATGGCGTTCCTGGAGTATGGCGCCTATGGCCATGGCGTTCCTGACGTGTGGCATGTGTGGGCATGGCGTCTATGGGCATGGCGTCTTTGGCCATGGCGTTCCTGGCGTATGCTGTCCTTAGGCATGGTATCTTTATGCGTGGCACCTTTGGACATGGTGCCTTTGGGCATGGCGTCTATGGACATGGCGTATTTAGACATGGCCTCAGGACAACGTGATTTTGGACATGGCGTGCCTCTGTTGATTATTATTAGCCTGACCTCTAACCTTGAGAAATAGCAACAGCGAAGCAGAATCGGTCGGTCGCCTGCAGAACAACTTTCCACTACAAATACCAATGTTTTCATTAAAAATACATAATTTTCTATGTAATGGAAAAGTAATGCAAGAACTTAACTTCACTCCTGAGCCACCCCCCCCACCCCACCACACACCCCCCCCCCCCAATCCTGGAAACTTGTGTAACATCTGAACGTGTCAATTCGAAGAGCAGCGCTTACAAAACAAAAAATGCAACACAATTCACAGATATGAAGGAGTTTTCCTTTTTTTATCTGTTTGTTGAAGTGTAAATAGCAGACATTAAATATCATTTTGTAAATATAATTCTGAAGAGAAAAAATAAACAGAAACACCACTAGTAACACTGAAACAGACTTGAGCACTGGTATCCTAATTTTGTGTCTTAACTGTTTATTTCAGTGACGAGCGATTCCGTCGCTGGTCGAATTTTACTCATTTTTCTTGCCCTATGGTGGAAGTAATTTCATCTCCATCACAGAATGTAGAATTTATATATATCAAATATTGTGTATTATACCGGTATAATACACAATATTTGATATATATATATATATATCCAGCTTCTTTGCCTCTGTTAACATTCGAAAAAAATCAGATGTCTTAAATTATTTGAGATATATGAATAAAATTAGAGAAGTCTTATTTATTCCCTGCATACGCCTGTGTGTACAAAAACAACAACAACAACAACAACAACAACAACAACAACAACATTCCATATCATGCCTTCACTAACCGCGTCCTTGGTTACAAAACAAAAATCCTTTAATATCAACCCAAGTGTTACAACTGTATTTCTTTTTTAATAGATTTTTTTAGAGCAGAAAATTAAAGAGAGAGAGAAAAAAATCAGACCTTGCAAGTGAAAGTACAGTAGCACCTTTGATCAAGACCACTTCTAAATTAAGTCCACTTCCGAAAAAAAGATCACTTTTTGTGGTCCACCCTGCCACAATTTCAATTTCATTTTCAATATAAAACGTTATTTAAACAAGACCAACTTTAAATCGAAAGCGTTTTCTTGTCCTTCCAGCGGGGTGGTTCCCTGTTCGTGGGGTTAGGGTACATGAGTCACGATTGGTGCACGCCGTGTAATGATTCGTGTTCAGTGCCCGCCCTTGGCTATCAATCAATTCACAGTTGAATAGTACCCATTTACAGCAAACGCAAGAATGCAATGCAAAGCAAACGTACAGGCGTACTGATATATTCCTACCGCTTGGCGCTTATTTTATTTATTTTATTTTTTTATTTTTTTTTTCGCGGGCGATATTGGATTTTTAAATGAAGCATAAACACCCTTTTGTATAATGACAGAACTCGCGGTGGGAATTGCAATGGGTGTGTGGCCGTGTGGATTACTCTGGCCTGACCCGCATGCGCTTATAACCGAACAGACAGTCACTGGCATTTTCATAAATTAAGTAGAAGGCTCAATTTACTAAAGAAAAAAATCCCCGAATATACACTGGAAAATTGTACATCTCAGATTGAATTGTATAGATTATTTTATGCTTATTATGCTGGATGTATAATTTTTCAAGATGTAACTCTAAAATAGGTTTATTTGCTCTGTCGCTTGCGCTTCCTTTTGACGGAAAACACCGGCATGTGACTTCAGACACTTCCTGTTTCTTGTTTATGTATGTTTGTTTTTGTTTGCCTGTTGTTTCTATTTTTTTTTCTTTTTTTGGGGGGGGGGGGGGAGGGGGAGAGGTGGGAGGGGGGAAGCATGATCAATATTTGATTGTCATATCATACCCAAAAAAAAAAAAAGAAAAGAAACAGGAGACGAACGTTTGAGACACAGGGATCTGTCGGTCGTCTCCGGCACAGAGGTATGTCGATCGTCTGCGGCACAGAGGTCTGTCGGTCGTCTGCGCGGCACAGAGGTCTGTCGATCGTCTGCGGCACAGAGGTCTGTCGGTCGTCTGCGCGGCACAGAGGTCTGTCGGTCGTCTGCGCGGCACAGAGGTCTGTCGATCGTCTGTGGCACAGAGGTATGTCGATCGTCTGCGGCACAGAGGTCTTCGATCGTCTGTGGCACAGAGGTCTGTCGATCTTCTGCGGCGCAGAGGTCTGTCGATCGTCTGCGGTACAGAGCTATGTCGATCGTCTGCGGCACAGAGGTCTGTCGGTCGTCTACGCGGCACAGAGGTCTGTCGATCGTCTGCGGCACAGAGGTCTGTCGATCGTCTGCGGCACAGAGGTCTGTCGATCGTCTGCGGCACAGAGGTCTGTCGATCGTCTGCGGCACAGAGGTCTGTCGATCGTCCGTGGCACAGAGGTCTGTCGATCGTCTGCGGCACAGAGGTCTGTCGATCGTCTGCGGCACAGAGGTCTGTCGTTCGTCTGCGACACAGAGGTCTGTCGATCGTCTGCGGCACAGAGGTCTGTCGATCGTCTGTGGCACAGAGGTCTGTCGATCGTCTGCGGCACAGAGGTCTGTCGATCGTCTGCTGTGATGCCGCTAGTGAACAGGAAACGGAGGTGATGCATTTGGATTTGATTGAAGTTATTCAAAACACACATGTTGTATTTTTTTTTTGTTCCTGCAATATCAAATTTTCCAATCACATGTCTTGGAAAGATGTATTGGGAGCGTTTTCTCACAGAATGATGTCGGGAATCGGTAATTTAAGTACTGGTAGTCGGTTTTTTTTAATGTGTAATCTGTCGCAGATGTCTCCAGGTGTGCGGATGTGGTTGGGGAGGGGGCAAGGTTGGGACGAGGGGGGGGGGGGGGGGCTGTGGGTGCCTCTCATTTTTTTATTTTTTTTGGAGGGGGGTGGAGAGACTAGAAATAGACCCTATGCTCTTTACTCTAAAAATACAATCCATTTTGAGATAATATAACTTTGGAAATCTGGATCCGAACCGCCAGGGATACTGAACTAAAGGGCGGAAACTGGACCAACAGGGGACTGATCTTAGATGTGGGAACTGGACCACCAGGAGGTCTGGAGTAAGGTGTGGCAACTGGACCACCTTGAGGTCTGGAGTAAGGTGTGGGAACTGGACCCCCAGGGGACTGAACTTAGATGTGGGAACTGGACCAACAGGGGACTGATCTTAGATGTGGGAACTGGACCAACAGGGGACTGATCTTAGATGTGGGAACTGGACCACCAGGAGGTCTGGAGTAAGGTATAGGAACTGGACCACCTTGAGGTCTGGAGTAAGGTGTAGGAACTGGACCACCTGTGGAAACTGGACCAACAGGGGACTGATCTTAGATGTGGGAACTGGACCACCAGGAGGTCTGGAGTAAGGTGTAGGAACTGGACCACCTTGAGGTCTGGAGTAAGGTGTGGGAACTGGACCCCCAGGAGACTGATCTAAAGTGTGGGAACTGGACCACCGGATCATTGATCTAAGGTATTCGAACTGGACCACAAGGGTGGCTGACCTACTATGTTAGGACTAGTCCATCAGGTGAGTGATCTAAGGAGTGAGAAATGGACCAGCTGGGCACTGGTCTAAGGAGTGAGAAATGGGAGGTTCCCAAATGTAGTTATCAATAAGTTGAAGTGGATAATGAAATGCTAGAACGAGACTATTCGAAAGTGGTCCTATTTTTGTTGGGGGTCCTGTTTGTCAAGTGGTCCTCGTTTTAATTGTAAAGTGGTCCCATCTCTGGGTTCGACTTTCATTTGATTTTCAAAATGATTAAACTGGTGATCATTATAGAATTATTTACACAACAAGCGGGTGGGTGGGTGGGAGGGGATGTTAGGGGACATGTGGGTCAGGATGGCGTCAGTGTTCCTATGGTAATGACACCGTATTGGTGTCGGCATGGAAGTGACGTCACACAGAGGGTATGACGTCACAGTGAGTATGACAAAGTTTCTTTATTTCTGTAATATCATGATCCTGAAAAAGCCTGGCGCATACACTGAACCTCCGCCCTCCCTCCCCTCACATCGCCCGTCCCTCTTCCCCATCCCCCAACCTCACACCCCCACCCCACCCCTACCCCCATCCCCATCCCGCAGCCTAACCATCAGTACTTCACACACAGTGCTGCCATTGTGAGCACTAACAATAGAAAGAATACACGAGGTGACACACCTCTCCCCCTCCCGGTCCCCTCCCCCCCCCCAACTCCCCAAACTCACCGGGAGTCGTGATGACAGCTATTACCCATCATTACATCACATCACTTAGTGTGTCGCACTTATTTGTCTGTCCCAACATAGTGGTAATTGGCATACATTACACATATATGCTTGCGTACAAAAGAACCGAACTCATATTCAACAGCGCCGCACAACTCTGCATAAGAACCGCGTGCCTCCCCTTCCCCCTTCTCCCCCCCCCCCCCCCCCCACCCTCCTCACACCAAAAAGAACATGTTCTATGTTTCATTCACGTCGCAAACACGGATACTAACGGGCGCGATGTTGCGGAATTCAATTAGAGCAGACTTGTGCCGTTTTCATGGCGATATGACACAGAATGCACATCCTTCCATCCCGAACTTGTTACATATGCAATCACATACGGAACGGCGTTGAGGAAGCCACGGCTGGGTAATTGCAATTCCTACCTCTGGACGCCGATATGGGATCTCCTGAACTACAAAAAATCCACACGTACAGACTAATCACGCCTCGCCCACCCCACGCCACCCCCCCCCCCCCCCCCTCATACAAGGACACTCTCCCCCAGCGTATACTCAACGTCAATCTCCGATGTCTATCCCAATGTACGGAGAAAGACGTTGTTTTGTCTTTCATATGGAACTAATTCCCAACGCTAATCTGACGTCTATTCAACGTCGCGTGTTCAGTTGGAAAACGAGATTTGAATAAGCACCGAAGAGCGGTTACCTGGGTGTTTCCGCTGCAGATGGGTACCTCAGGTGAAAACGGGTACGCCTCCTACGTTCCAAGAAGGCCTGGATAGAAATTACGTAGTTTTTTTTTTGTTCTCTCAATGGCCTGTTGTCTATGCCCATCCCTCATTTTCTGTACCGCCAGGAGAGGAATTCCGGTGAACTAAACATTAATACGAAAACGGTGTAGAATCATGAGCGCATAAATATAAATATACGACTGTATGATTTCAGTAGTCTCACCATGTGTTCGTGTTGCAGTGGGTCTCCAGAGGTCCATCTATAATTGCAGACAATCCCAGAATTCAGAGTGTTGAATCGCAATGTTGAATAGGCGTCGAAAAATCTACGCTGTATAGATGTCGTACTCACCAAAAAAAAGACCCCTTGCGTTATCGCAAACCGGAAGTAGTCATGACAGGTCACTTTGAAAATGGGCCTAAACGAGGACGTAAAATATGGGAATTTTAAGAGCCAGCAAGTTTTTTGCCACTCACTTTTGAAACATATTCATGAAAATCGAGTTCTTGCATGTCCTGGGAACGACCGAATGACCCAAGAATGGGTGTACTGTGACGAAGGAGTGACCACGCTATGATTGTGGCTGTCAATATGGCGATTCGCCTTTCCGACGTCTAAGCTATGTCCGGAGGCGTTGTTTTGACTTCAATTTTGACGTTGATTAAAAGTCAGAAACTTGACGTCTCTCCAACGTCGGAAAGGAAGCGTTGTTTCGACTTCCATAAACTAAAACCCGACGTTGATCCGACGTCGGATGCGACGTCAATCCAACGTTGATGTAACGTCACAATGTTTACTGGGATTATCACTTTCCAGACATAGTACTGATCCCTCCCCTCCCCCTCCCCCTCTCCCCCACCCCCTCCCTTAGGTGGTCATATTCTGTTTCTTTTCGAGGCAGGCGAGTTCAGGCCACAACTCAAAAATTTGCACAATTGCTCACCCTGTCGGCAAATGAAATCTCTCATACTTTGACATTTATGTGCTTTTTTATTTATTAAGTAAATCTAGGGATAATTCGAGATGTAGCTGGTTACAGAGAACCGTAGGGAAAGGCCATTCGGAGCAGACGCCTCCCCCGCCTTCCCTCCCTCCCCCCCCCCCCCCCCCCCCCGCGTACACCCGGAGTAAATCACGCGGAATTGATATAGCACACTGTTTTACGTCTTCACAAATATCACAGCTACATTACACAGGAACATTACTGTACAAAAAGAGTAATAAAATGGGCGTACACGTCCATGGTTTGCTCCTCCTGGGTGGCTTGTACAAATAATCAGACCACTCCGCAAAAGCGACCACCTCACAAATAGGACTATGCCACGGACAAATAGGACTATGCCACGGATAGGGCCACCTCACAAATAGGACTATGCCGTGGATAGGACCACCTCACTAATAGGACTATGCCACGGATAGGACCACCTCACAAATAGGACTATGCCACGGATAGGGCCACCTCACAAATAGGACTATGCCACGGATAGGGCCACTTCACAAATAGGACTATGCCACGGATAGGGCCACCTCACAAATAGGACTATGCCACGGATAGGGTCACCTCACAAATAGGCCTACACCACAGATAGGGCCACCGCACAAACAGGACTGCACGACACGGCTGCCTCACAAATAGCAACGCTTTTCAATAGTTCCACACTTTTTTCCTTTTTCGAAGAAACCCCACGAACTGGATCACCATGGAAACCACTTTAAATCCGTCCTGCTCTTTGTCCTAATCCCAGAGCTCCACAGCAGTTTGAGGGATAACTGACGTCAACGACAAAAATTCACGATGTCTTGTGACATTGTAGTAGCTGCAAATAGAAGATTTTTTTTTGGACATATCCTCCTGTAATCCTTTCCTTATTAACTGAACACGTCAGGGAATTTCAGGATGAGTTTTACTACATTTTGTTGACAAAAAATGTGCCTGCTATAATCCCGAATCTTTTCACAAAGCCAATTAGGAAGCAGAAATAGCGTCGACAATTTCTTCACTTGTTATCGCAACAAATTTATTTTATGTTAGGTAGTGTGTGGGCTTCGTTATTTTTCTTCTCGAAACCAGGCTTCTAGGTTTTTTTACCAATTCAATTTACTCCACTCGCTCAAGCTCTTCTTTCTTGAGGTCACTGCATAATGAAACGGTTTCCCTGCGGGCCTCGATTCGGCAAAGATTTGTTAATGTTTACGGGGAAAGTCATTTTCAAGGCATTCATAATTTTTGTAATGGAAATGATCAAGCCTTTTGTTTGGGCGCACTGGGAGGAGCTAAAGGGTGGAGAGTCGGGGGGGGGGGGGAGGGGGAGGGGGCGAGGTGGGGTGGGGTGGGCAAGGGCAGTGGCGGATACGGCTTTCAGGCAACGGGAGAGGGGGGGGGGTTCAACTTGGACCAGCTTGGAAGTAGCGCATGCTTTACTTTTTCTGCGAAAACACAGAGTTTAACAGTCTATTTTTTTCGGATTTATAGGAGGGGGGGTTTACAACTCCCCCCCCCCTTGGATCGGCCACTGGGCAAGGGGGAGCGCAACGTGAAAGAAACAACCTTAGTTCTCTTTGCCTGTGACGAAAACTGCCCTCGACTTTCACATACCTAGTGTCCGTGACCTTATAGTACATCACGTGACGTCCGCTTCAGGAAATCAGGTGATGCCAACCCAAATATGTTACTTTCTCGTTTTTAATACAAATTATCGAATGATGCACGTTTGTGCAAAAATAATAATGCAAGCTAATATTAGAAACCTGTGAAATTGTGCACCAGCAATTTCGGACGCATGATTTTTACTGCGCAATGAATTTTTTTCCTGAATAGAACAAACCCGGAAGTGGCAGCACGTCACAAGTACGACTTTTCAATTGCCTCGTTCCAGGTGTTTCCAATGATAAAGAGCCCACACAAATTACACCACCCTGAAAAACGATCGTGCCACTTTAGTGCAGTCCAACTGCCGGTCCTATTTTATTTTATGTCCCTCTGAAATACGGTACAAAATAGAAATAAACAACTGGATTCTATACACATATACTCGTAAACAACATACAGTATAATTCAAGAAGGAAAAAAAAAAACAAAACAAAAAATTTAAACATGAGATTTTAGAATTTCAAAAATGGTGCCTGTGAGACCCTCAGAAAAAGGAGAAAATAATTTCCTTGGGATCATTTTCACCTTTGCTAACTTTGTTCTTCATGAAACAGTCGGAATATTCCGGGTTACGTATTTCACGAAATCGCGCGAAGACGTTTCGGTAACTTCCGTAGAAACCCGAATCTGTAGTTCCATAGATCAGGTCCTGTTTGCGCTAAGATGGGCGTGCAGCAGTGGTTTACTGTACTCCTTCTTCACACCAATCCAATTAAAGAAACTCCTTGAAAAAAAAATGAAATGAGAATCTAACACGAGTTGTGCAATTTTTGCGTAATAACTCGAAACTGTCTTAAGATACAAATTGCTTTGGCAAAGCGGAGAACAATGGATTTCTTTTAATACGACAAAAGAAGAGGAATGAGTCCCCTGAAAGGGCAAAAGGGAGATATGATTTATCAGCATTTTATCTTCCCCTTTCGCTGGAATAAACCCCCCGACCCACCACCCCCACCCACTCCCGCAGGCCCTTTTGTTCGTGATTTACTAAACAAGTCTCTGGGTTCATTTCGCGTTTAAGGCCTCAGTAGCTTGTGGAACTGTTCCTCAGATCGCTATCAAAACCTATTCAACCCTCCCCCTCCCCCTCCACCCTCCTCCAACCCCCAAACCTTTTACGGGCGGATAAAAAAAACTTACGAGGGGTAGAAGGACTTTTGATAATTAATTACATCGATAACATCAGAAGCAAAAGGTCTAAACGTTAATGTTTGTCGATTCAACTTGATAGATGTGACGTTACGGGATAAAAGCCAACCAACAAAAATAATTGCTGCGGTCTGCCTCCCGGATTTGAAATAATTTTCTAAGCCTCACTTTTGCACACGATTCGAAATTGTACAGTTTTTTTTTTAAATAATAAAACCGCCATTGTTTACACAAGTTGAATACGGTCGGGCTTTTTTTTGGTGGCATTTTTTTTTTTTTAATTTAAAATTAAAAATACTTGATTTTGCTCTTCCGGCAATAAGCAATACAGTGAGTTAGCCGAACGGTGACAGGGAGGATGGAGTGAGGAATGGGGGAGAGGGGGGAGGGAGAGGGGGTGAGATCTCACGGGTGTGAGTGAGAGAGAGGTCACTCTCAGACTGGCTAACATTCAACCCCATGACTTTTTTTTAATAACCGGTAATTGAAGGCAGCATGATAGTTTTTTTTTTTTAAATACGACCTATTTTACCGAAACGTGGACACCCATTCATATCACCCATGAACGCCCCCCTGCAAAATTACCAAAAAAAAAAAAAAGAAAGAAAAAAGAAAAAAAAATCACCCCTTCCACCAAATGTTTAATCGTGAGCACAGACGCAGTTTGGCGCGGAAGTGACTGCAATCATAAAACGAAAACTAGACCGAATTCCGCTAGATAGCGGAATGACCCACTTAGATAAACTGCGAAAGAAAATTATTCGTCGCGCTATACACGTAGCTTTGCGCTCAAAATCGCTACCTCTAACCATTTTCGAGATAAATCGTCTTATCGTTAACGGCATACTGCTGGGTCACGTGACCTTTGACCTTGACTGTCTAGCTTAAAAGTGCATAAGTACTAGGGTTTGGATCCTTTTTCTAACCAATTTTCGTGATAAATAGATGTTTTGAAAAATACTTTGCCCTCAGTCTGACCTTGACCACTGATGTCAAGGTCAAACAACTGCGGTTTCGGCGAGACTTTATTACCATCTATATGTGTACCACAGATGGAATGTCCTCGACCAATAGTCTAGGAGGAGTTTTCCTGGAAACCATTTTGAAGAAAAACTAATATTGACCTCAGTTTGACCTTGGCCTTCGCGGTCAAAGTAAAACAAACTGCGGCTCGGCGAGACCTTGTCATCGTCTATACGTGTACCAGATTTCGTCTTCCTGTGCCAAATAGTGCGGGAGGAGTTTTCTGGAAACCATCCGTCGGAAAAAGAGAGGGGAAAAAGAAGAAAAGGGTACACACTTCCATTATATTTACGAACTTATTCCAACTACTAAACGAATTTTCGAAGTGGGAGTTTTAAACCTCTTTTTTTTACACAGAATACAATTCAGACAACGCCCCGCCCCCACCCCCGGACCAGCACCACCCTTTGTTTTGTGGTTAGGGCAAAATATGTACTGTTCTATCCGTGCTAAAATTATTCATCAGTATTTCTGTAGAAAAAGAGATGAATAGAAGAGGACATTTACAATTGATTACCAGACATAACATTTGAACTTGTGGTTCAGAGTTTAACATTTTTAAAGTCGACTTTTAACCACCAGTAATTGTTATTTAAATGTGATGGATGTTTCACAGAGAGAATCTGCTATAAATTCCCAGAAACTACTGATTTGCATTAATAAAAAAAAATGGGAAAAAACTTTTGCTATGTGCATTCCTGAGCTGACAGTGATTTCTGAGCCAATCAAATTCGCCGACTTCTAAAAGTGTAACAACTGAATCAGGTAAGCTAGGACTGTTTTTAACAATTTTAACACAAGGAAAAAAATGTCCCTGGACATTGTCCCCATACATAACAATGCAGCAAAAACGGACACCCGGAGAACAGCTTTGACCGAGAGAAAAGCGAACCCGGAGAAAAGCGAACCCGCCGAAAACCCGGAGAACAAGGGTCTATAATGAAAATGCGACAAAACAAGTTCGACCCAGACCGGGTTTATTTGTTTATTTTTATTCAGTTGTTTTTTTTTTTTTTATTTATTTATTTAATTTACTAATTTATTTATTTTTAGAAGGAAAATGTAGAAAACGTCGCCGGCCGGCCAGGTCATTAAAAAAACTGGCATGAGGAACAATTTTTGTTTCTTGTTTTACGGTTGAGAGGTCGGAATTAGAGAAGGAATGGGAGTTAGTGAAAAAAACAGCCCCCTCAAAAAGAAGAGCAGATAACTGCAAGAAGAAAATGGCTTCAATCTGACGCCGGCTTTCATTACGCAACTAAATTGAATTTATGACAGAGGGCGTTCGATCTGTTTTTTTTTTTTTTTTTTTTTTTTTTGAGGGGGGGGGGGAGTGGGGAGGCGAGGGGTGAGTGTTAAGGAAGATTGTGCCGTGCTACGAAATTGTGTGATGGGTGAGGTGTGAGGTGATGGTTTCCATGTTTACTGGGGGGGGGGGAGGGGGGAGGGGGTGGTAACTGTTCTCGCTGGGTGACAGTGGCCGAATGTTGTCTGTCCGTCTGTCCGTCCGTCCGTCCGTCTGTCCGTCTAAAAGTGTGTGTGTGTGCCAGCGCCACAACAAGTCGATCTTAACTCTTAACGATTGCCTGTGCCTCTTTGCCATAAGGTTGTTGAAAGAATATATACACACACACAAACACATATATATATAATATATATATATATTATTTACGTATTTCTCTGTGGGGTATTTGTTAACAATATGAATGATATTGCATTTCATTTCTAGTATGCACCTCTGGCTGAGGCCGCACGTTTCATTATGAGAACACACCTCTGGCTGAGGCCTCTCGTTTCGTTATGGGGATACACCTCTAGCTAATGGTCAATGGGCATTTTTTGATGCCCATACTTATTCTTCTTTAGTGCAAATAATGAATTTGATTTCAGACATATACCCATTGACCGCTTTTTTTTTCAAGCGAATAAAAACCAAAAATAGACATAAAAAAGGCAGAGCGACAGATTCTATCGGACGAGGGTCTTTGTCCCTTTACCATACCACACATGCACATGTTTTTTTAATGGAAATCAATTAACAATTCAATTCCAGGATCTGTCATTGAAATATGCATTTATTTATAAATGATTACGGCTCGTTTCTGCAGCAATAGGACCACCCATTAGGCCACTTCCTGAAATAGATATATCTTGTGGTCTCTTTTGATGAAAATACACATCACACATAACACACACACAAAAAAAAACATTTTAAAGAGAGGCCTGAACGTTTAAAAAATAGTCTAATTAAATGCCGTTCAGGTTTCTATTGTATGTCAAGTTATTTCCCAGCACATGACATGAGGTCATCAAGCGATCTTTTTCTCTTCTCTCTCTCTCTCTCTCTCTCTTTTTTTTTTTTTTTTTTTTTTTTTTTTTGCTACAATACATAAATAAAATTGGTGTTACGACAGTGTGACACGGCGGCATAGCTACAGTAGGGGGTCCATTGTGTTACATCCACATCTGACTGACAGAAAAGTTATCGACTACCCTCCGAGGGACGTTTATTTGCTGTACTTTTTGTCGGCCTCCTACGGTGGTAATTGCAAACCCTCATTGTGTGGAATTGTTCATTTAAATCACAGTAAACATTAGATACGTCAGCTCTGGCTGGTTACAATAAATGGTGGCGCTGGTGGAAACGGTTGCAAATAAATGGGGGACTGGGCGGGTCGGGGAGCGAGGGGGAGCAGGAGGGTCGGGGGAACAGGGGGAACGGGTCGGGGAGCGGATGACGGGTTAGGGGAGAGGGGGAGTGGGGGTGGATGCGGGAGCGAGGAGGAGCAGGGGTGGGTCGAGGAGTGAGGGTGAGAGGGGGGAGTGTCGGGGAGCAGGAGGGTCGAGGGAACAGGGGGCGCGGGTTGGGGAGCGAGGGGTCGGGGAGCGGGGGGGGGGTGGGAGTGAGAAAGACAGGGCGAGGGGGCGGGTCGGCGGGAGTTGGGGGAGCGGGGGAGGGTGGGGACTGGAGGAAGAGATAGTAAAAACAGCAACATTGCTGAGGTGATTTTTACTTTGAGGGTCTTTCTCTTCACTGACATCACATTGTTATCCAAATTTTCCGACGTTTAAGCAACGTTTTTACTGCATTGTTGAATAGAAGTTGGAAAATGGACGTTACATAAACCACCAATCACAACCAAACTACAACCAGGTTCTGTATTGCAGTTAGTCGGTTCGATGTCGCAACCAGAATGTTAACTTTGAAGCTCCAAAGTGTGACCTTGAAATCTGGTCAGTGTCAGAAGAAAAATGACGTGCATCAAGCCACTACGATTGGTAATCTATATACCCAATATCACAAACCTCGGAGCGTGGCAGTAACCGCCAGCGATAGACAGTGGCAGTAACCGTCAGGGATGGACAGTGGCAGTAACCGCCAGTGATGGGCAGTGGCAGTAACCGTCAGCGATGGGCAGTGGCAGTAACCGCCAGCGATGGACAGTGGCAGTAAACGCCATCGATGGACAGAGGCAGTAACCGTCAGCGATGGGCAGTGGCAGTAACCGTCAGCGATGGGCAGTGGCAGTAACCGCCAGCGATGGACAGTGGCAGTAACCGCCAGTGATGGACAGTGGCAGTAACCGCCAGCGATAGACAGTGGCATGCAGTAACCGCCAGCGATAGACAGTGGCAGTAACCGCTAGCGATGGACAGTGGCAGTAACCGCCAGCGATGGACAGTGGCAGTAACCGCCAGCGATAGACAGTGGCAGTAACTGCCAGCGATGGACAGTGGCAGTAACCGCCAGCGATGGACAGTGGCAGTAACCGCCAGCGATGGACAGTGGCAGTAACCGCCAGCGATAGACAGTGGCAGTAACCGCCAGCGATAGACAGTGGCAGTAACCGCCGACGATGGACAGTGGCAGTAACCGCCAGCGATAGACAGTGGCAGTAACCGCCAGCGATAGACAGTGGCAGTAACCGCCAGCGATAGACAGTGGCAGTAACCGCCAGCGATGGACAGTGGCAGTAACCGTCAGCGATGGACGGACGGCATGACGGACAACATCGAACCATACCTATAAACCCACTTTGGGGCGTGAAGTCCCTGTTGGGGAGGGGTGGGGGAGGAGGGGACGGGGAGCGCTTTATACATGCTAACTTGTTCTTGACAAAATGCACAGCACTTCAGACGACTATAAATAACCTGGACACTGCTCACTGAAAGATGTTGAGGAATCCTCGTACATTTTTTCTCCTGTTTTAAAATAGCTATGACTGATTCACCAATCAATATATGACTTTTGTGGATGAAAAATTTCAAGTCTGACAGCAACTGGAGCACTTCTGACAGCAAACTTGGGTACTTCAAAGACACTAGACATCAGAAGATTGTCAATAGGACTACCAACTACATTTGCAGTAAATGAAATCAAAAGGCCAGACGAAATAAAATGAGCCGTATCTATCTCAATTGTCAAACAATGGCTGTCATGTTCTGCCTAAAACTGTCACATTTTTTTAATCGACTTCCGTTTGTCATGGTAACTAGAAATGTTTTATTTTCAGGGCCGAAATAATTTTAGACAATTGCTCTGTATTGTCCTTTGTAACTGTCGAATATTCGCAAACGATTATTTTTGTTTGCCTGTTTTTGTTTTTCCCAGTGTTTTTTTAATTTGTCCAAACTAGAGCGAATGCGTAAATGCGGTGCGAAACACACGCGCGCATTTTGTGAAATCCCATTCTATATGTAGCGATATACCGCTAACAAAACGTTTTCGTCATAACGTTGTTGAACTGTGGAATGTTCTTGCTACCGTACGATACAATACAATATACAAATGTAGTTTAGGTTCTTCCGAATAGGCTGTAGGACAACTTTACTGTTTCTTACTCAGAGTCAGGGTAGAAATTTAAAACTAGGGGGTCAACCATAAATTACGTTTGCACGAAAAAAGGGATGGAGTGGTCTGGGGCTTTGCGAACGCTAAGAGAGAAAAAAATTGTGCGCAAGGTCTTGTGGGGGGGGGGGGGAGGGGAGGATGGGGGACCTACTGGATCAAACAGACCGAAAGCATTTGTCGTATGGTTAAAACAAGCGATAGCGTCCAGGGACCTACAGGCGCGCTCTTGCCTGACGTGGCGATTTGACTACGACCCTGTGCAGGCGTCACCTCCTCCGCCCCCCCCCCCCCTCCTCCGTCTCTTCTGAAATGCATGCAAAGTGCGAATAGTCTGAAATAACAACGACGATGCTTGTCTAAGCGTTGTCTGCTCAAATAGTATGAATGAGTGATGAGTCACAATTTTTGTCCGCAATCAACAAAGAAAAAACAATCAGGGATAAAATAAAATAGAAACAGGAATAAAATAAAATCACACGCGAGAAGCATGTTTTGTGAGATTGGCTACTCTTGAGGCGTGACAAAAAACCCTTCAATCCCCTCTTCCGCCACACCCCTCTCTCCCCCTCACCCCTTCCCCCTCCCCCATACCCCCCACCCCGACTGGCCTGACCCTGTCTGCTCTCTGTATTTATTGTCTGTCCCCTCACGTCTCTTTCTAATCACCTTACCATCAATCGTCCCGAACTAACCACACCACTCACTCGCGCCTCGCTTTCGAAGTGCTTTTTTCCTTTCTTTCTTTTCCCTTTTTTTCTTTTTTTTTAACTACTGCTCAAGAATTGATTCTGTATTTTTTTCGCCCCCTTTTCTTAACAACCCTGAGATCGATGTTAGAGCAAAGCTGTGAATTGCGAAGAAGAACAAAATTAAGCAACTTAATGCAATAAAAGAGGAAACAAATTTGCGTCGTCCGCAATGGATTTTGCGCCGTAATGGGGTTCGAACTGTTATTATTATTTTTTTTCTTTTTGCGTTTGATATTTTTAGCCATAGCTCACACTAGTTTTTTTTTTATTCGTCATTTCGATATTGTGATGCGAAAAATGTCAAGGTTTGAGTCACATATAAGGCGTCGTGTCAGCCCTCATCAGTTCCCACCCCGAATTCCCCACCCTCCTCCCCCAACCCCATCCCGCAGAAGTCAATTAGGACTGAACTGTTAAAAAGGGGTTCCAATGATTCCATTCGCGGAGTGGTCATACTTGTGATGTGGTTCCATTTGCGGATGGTCCTATTTGTAGTGCGGACACATTGGTGTCCGAGGTCACGTTTGTGGGGTGGTCCTATTGCGGGGTGGTCCTATTGCGGGGTGGTCATATCGCGGGATGGTCCTGTCGCGGGGTGGTCCTGTCGCGGGGTGGGCCTATCACAGGGTGGTCATATCGCGGGATGGTCCTGTCGCGGGGTGGTCCTGTCGTGGGGTGGTCCTGTCGCGGGGTGGTCCTGTCGCGGGGTGGTCCTATCACAGGGTGGTCATATCGCGGGATGGTCCTGTCGCGGGGTGGTCCTGTCGTGGGGTGGTCCTGTAGCAGGGTGGCCCTATCGCGGGGTGGTTCTGTCGCGGGGTGGTCCTGTCACAGGGTGGTCCTGTCGCGGGATGGTTCTGTCGCGGGTGGTCCTGTCGTGGGGTGGTCCTGTCACAGGGTGATCATATCGCGGGATGGCTCTGTTGCCTGGTGGTCCTATCGCGGGATGGTCCTGTCGCGGGGTGGTCCTATCCCGGGATGGTCCTGTCGCGGGGTCTCGCGAGCCGTGTATATGATACAGAGTGATTGGACAAGAAAAATATGCATACGGTATTGTTCTTTCACACAAAACATTGTGTAGAAAGCATGAAAGGTTGTCATAAAATGTTGTTTTATGCATTGTTCCGTGGAGACTCGGGGTGTACACCATTACTCATGTCATTGAACGTTCTCGCGCAGTGATATAGCAAAAGTTAGCAAAGCGTTTTAACGCCACTCTCCCCAGACAAACAAACCAATTAATATTTAATGATGAGGCCCATTACGCTTCGATAAGTCTCCTGGCAGTGGTGCACTCAGTGAACTCTCCATTTTATTCATTTATCTCCGTGCCCCCCTCTGCCCCTCTGCCTCTCCGCACCCCCTTTCCCCGCCCCCAAATTCCCTTCCCATATGGGCAAGCAATCTGTCCATTTATTTGGGTTGGATTTTGGATTGACGAGAGCGTTCTGTAAATGGTTCCAATTAATCTATAAGGTTTATTTATATCACAAATAAACTGCACACTATTTACACCACGTGACCATGATGTGTATGTGAACACCGGTGCCTGATTGGTCCAGATGTTCGGCTTTGACTGGCCAAAGTGTTAGAACCATCAATAGACCCAACCCTTAAGACAATGTTCTGTAGAGTAGCCTCAGAGACGCGGTCAAGTTTGTTTATATCACAAATAAACTACACCATGTTGATGGCATATACTAGTGCCTGATTTGGTTATTTTTTCAGAGGGCGGGCGTAACCTGGCGTGTGAGTTTCCGGTGAGCTGGCGCGGGCACTGGCACCAGGCAAGCCTGGGTCAGATCTACGTCACTGATGACGCAATCAGCAAGAAGGGTACCTGCATAGAGAACTTCGGAGATTACTTCCTGCTACAGAATACGTAAGGCGCTGGAAAGGGCGGGGAGTGGGGGGGGCGGGGGTGGTGGGGGTGGGGAGGGGGTGGGGTTAGGGGTTCGTACTACACGTTGTTCGAAACAATCACCTCTCACTTGGTCTTTTCTTCCCTGTGACCGAATGTTGCTGTGACGCATGTGGCTTTTAACTTACTAAAAACTGCACATGAATTGAGTCTAGGAAGGGAGGTGGATAGTGGCTGGTTGTAGTAATGGCGGTAGTGGCGGTGGTGGCGGCGATGGTAGTGGCGGCGGCGGTTGTGGCAGTGGAGGTGGCGGAGGCGGTGGCAGCGGCGACGGCGGTGGTGTTGGTGGCGATGGTAGTGGCGGCTTCGGTTGTAGCAGTGGTGGTGGTGGCGGTGGAGGAGATGGTGGCAGCGGCGACGGTGGTGGTGGTGGCAGTGGTATCAGTTGTTGTGTTGGGGTGGTTGGCTAAGCTGTTGACTATTAGCCGTTGTTTTCAATGACAACATCAGTAGAGAGTATCCCCGGCCCAACTGTTAAAACAAAGTTAAAAAGAAAGGTCACCTGTGAAA
>OX457025.1:3914435-4037148 GCA_949752745.1 Protula sp. h YS-2021
AACACGTTGATGGACACATCATTCTCCTTTTCAAACTTTGGAATGTCCTTAGTCGGTGTGGGAAATGTCATGCCTTCCACCTTCAATTCATTCTCAAATACCTTGTATTGATGTACACGCTGTGGGTTTCTATCTGTTGAAGGGTGAAGGTGAGCCAATACTGACCATAAGAAACACTTGTTGTCTTTATTCTTAATGTTTAACACAGCCTTTGTATCCTTCACTCTCTTCGGCAGTTTGATATAACTGCTCGCTTCCAGAGGTGCTGATGTAGCTGTATGCACTTCAATATACAGGATGTTATCCAACACCCAGCCAGACCCTTGTCGCTCATGTTCCTCAAACTTGATAAACAATTCTTTATAGGCTTCTGGCAAGTCCTGTTCAATATCCTCTGGGTTGTAGGCTATATGTGTTTGACTGCTGATAAAAGCATTATCCACTTGTTCTACCATCACACCTTCAGCGTTCGCCGTCAGTTTCTTGAAGCGTGCATGCACGACAATGTACCATTTCATGCCATGGTTTAAGGTCTCCAACAAATGTCTCTTAATCCGATTCTCTTGTTGCCGCATTTCAAGTAATAAATCCGATCCATCTTCAGGCTCAAACCGTCTTTCCTGTGCATTTTCACCAAGACTCACTCTTCTCCCTCTCCCTACTTGTACTCTCTTTGGAAGCATCCTGCATACATGTGTGTCAAACGCTTCCATAGATGCAAATATCTTTACACATTCACCGCAGAGGAACGGATCAGGTCTGATAATGCTATCTTGCATCGCCTTTTGTCTCTTCACTTCTATCTACTGAACAAGCTCTTCAATAGCACGTTTCAACCTTGCTGGTTTACACGTATGTGCCACATACAAGTCCAGAAATGGAAATGTCCGTTTGCACTCATGACAAAACACTGATGTGTCTGAATTCATAGCCATCCTTGTTGTTGCTGCTGCGCTGCGCTGCTGCTGCCGCCGTCAACTACTAAAGACTGATGTTTCCCCTCCCCCTCCCCCTTTTATATACACGCACAAAGAGGCTGTTTGAAAGTAAAAACAATTTTATTGTTGCTTCTCACATCAATACTTTTCCACTGAACTATAAGATAAACCACAAATATTTTCATGCAGATAAAATATAACAAGTTAGCGTTAAATGTAAAAATTAAACAATTTAACGTTAAATGCAAATGCTTCAGCGGAAGCTGTTATTTCCAATCTCGCAACTGCACAAAATGACGTTTTTACACTGCCATCCATTTCGTCAAGAACATAAGTTTCTTTTTGGGGAAAAAAACTCTTCTTTGGTGGTAGGGTCCTCGTCGTCTCTGTAATACTCTGTAATACTCTGTTCTAGGGGAGGGGTGGGGGGGGGGGTTGGTCGTCAATACTCTGTACTCTGTGTATTGACAAGGAGGGTGGGGGGGGTGGTCTGACGTTTCACACATCATTTCGTCACATACACCCATTTCGTCATCTCCGCCTGCAGAGCTTTCGAATTTTTTGTAGAGAGCAGACGTGTCGAAAAAATAATATGCAGTTTAAGAAAGAATTTTTCACTGAGGAACGCCTGGCGGCTTATCATTTCTCAAAGAAGGATGCCGATTTATGGGAAGAGGTATATGTCGACTACCAGGCGTTCCTCTATGAAACATGGAGGGATTTTCAGTCTCAACATCAACAGGAATTTCACCGCTATGTGTATGCATGAGAATGTGTGGGAAATGCTTTTTTAAAATAAAACTCTTATAACTCTCTCCAATCCCCCCCCTCTTTCACTCGAGACGCCACACCTTTTTTTTCACAAGCTAAGTCCCTACCATCCCCATACCATTGTACACACAACGTACAACGTTTCACCGGAAATACACTTTCGCTCGCAATCGCAATCGCAATCCTTGCATCTAATGACGTTTTTCTTTCGTCACAACCACGCGGCCACTGCGCCACAACTCTTCACATACAAACACATGTGTGGCAGAACTCTAAAAGTGTGGCAGAACTCTTAAGAGTTCTGCCACAAAAAGTGTGGTGGAACTCTTAAATACACACTACTGTATTTTGAAAAAATATTCCCCTTTATTTTCGCGGAATACATAGTGGGTCTGTGGAGTAAAATGGTATAATGCTCAACAGACGAAACCGCCATAGACGATGGTTGTTGAACATATTTTAAAAGTGGTTCCACTCTTTTATGAGTAATATTTTCGAGGAATTCCCAGTGTGTCTGGTGAGTAAAAAGATAAGTAAAAAGTTTTAGCCAGCAGACAGAACCGCCGTGGAGGTTGGCTGTTGAACAACAACAATACATAACAGATAGATCGTAACGAGAGGTTAGCTGTTTTATAACAACGCGGTATCTTCCTTTTTAACAGAAGGCGGAACATACGGACTCAATTATTTTTGCACATATTTAAAAAAAAAGAGTTATAATGCCAATTTTAAAGATAAGGTTTATTGCTGCCTTTAATACAAATGGTTTGATGTGTTTGCTTATTCTGTCATGTTGCGACAATGTGTGATTCTAGTAAAATGTCAAAATAAAATATTTCTCTTACAGTTCTGTTTTATCTGACAGGTTTGTCAACAGTTTTGTCTGACAGTTTTTTGAGGTGAAGTAAATGGCAATAAAATTAAAATACATTTCAACTGTAGTGATACGATATCTTACCGATATTACGTATATGTCAGGGTTTTCTTGGCCCCTTTCTGTCTACGTAATGTATTGGGCCTGTCGAATGTGAGTAGGCCCTAACATCGGTAAGTAAAATAATTTTTTTGTGATTTACTATTGATTTGTAGCAATAAACAAAGGGTTTGTGTGAGTGTATTCCCTCCAATTACTTTATACGCCAAATCACACTTTGGGGTTTTGAATAAAATGCGCGAAAAATTCTTCGTTTCTAATACAAACTAATCGGATAAAAATGAAAGAAATGATAGAGAGATTTCACCTAAACGTCATATTTCTCTTGCACCAACGACCCGGATGCTATTTTTTACAAATTATTAAAAGGTCTAACAAATCGTTTTCAGTTTCACTTTCTTTTATGTTCCGAATATGAGCTATTTTGCTATATTTCTTGTGTTTCTTTCATTTTTTATCCGGTTCCCTTGCAGTCGAAATTCAAAAGTCTTGCGCATTTTATTCAAAACACCCAAAGGGTGATTAGGCTTATTATTGTTTAATGGGATTTATCAGAAATATTTCAGTAATAAATCAGTCTTATTTGCGTAAAATTAGTCACAGATTCTTTTCCATTATTTAACTGAATTGGCAGCATCGGATTACTAAAATTGAACAGTTTATTTTGATTTATGTCAAGCGAATTAAATAGAGTATATGTATTTACGAATCTGTATTTTTATACAGTTAACAACCGTTTGTTTTGAAGAAATAAACGAGTGAAACACTGGAGATCTCTTCTTTTCTGACTTATCCGAGTGTCTGCCCGTCCACCCATTTGTTTGTTTACGCACCGTCACAGTGAAACGATGGACTATACGGCACGCGAACGTTAGTTTGGACCACCAAGTGAAGCCTGTATTATGGATCGTTGTCAAAATTTTACACGCACTGAACGTACTTTGTTGTTCAGCGCGCTTTCCTCAGTGCGTCTTTTGATTCAGCGCGGTTTGCTCAGCGCGCCTTGTGATTCAGCGCGCATTTCCGCAGCGCGCCTTTTGATTCGGTGCGCATTTAGTAAGACAATTTTGTGACTATGTATTCAGTACGTTTATTTAACAATGAAGTAATACAATTGCATAGAATAATTATATTGTATTTTCTTGTGTTTTACCTAGTTTTATTCTCAAGAAAGACGTCTACAAAATTGACATTAGACTCAGAAAAACTGGAAAATTGACCTTTTTTCAGACGTCGTGAACATGTCCGAAAGCGAGCCAAGTCCGAAAAATACGTCCGCTTTTGTTGCAAAATCGACCTTTTATAGACGTCGTAAAAACTTTCAAAAGGACTGTCAAAATACCGAAGAGTGAACACGTCTGCATTGAGTGAACAGCAACTACCGTCTATGGCAATGCCTACAGAAAAGTCTATAGCAAAGCCTGAGACAACACATACAGCAAAGTCTAAAGAAATGCCCATGGCAAAGAGCACAAAGAAGAAGATGAGTGCAGAATATTTACCGGCTATGATAACCATCAGTCTAGAAACATATATTAAATTGGTGAAATATCAACACCAACATTCGTGAATATATCACTGAAAGATTGGAAAATGCTGAAGAAGCACATGACGTCAGTGGGTCTCATGCTTCAGCAGATAGATGTGTATAAATGCAGTGACAGTCAGAAGATAGTTCAGTAGAACTCATTTATCATCATGAATTCAAACGTGACACCATCTTTGAATCACTTGGTTTAACTGACGATGTCATTGTGGAGCTTACATTATCTCATCTCCTGAAAATCAAGCCTTGGTGAGGGTTACTTTGAGTCCTTACCAATACCAGGATTTCTTCTACAAGTGTCAGAACATCTTAATATGAGAGTCTCTGAAAGCGACGGTGAACGTTGTGTACAGTTTCAGGTATGATAAGCTTAGCGGAACACTATCAATGCAAAACATTGGAGTCAAGTTTTTTATGCTTGGCAAGAACTTGAAAGTTAGCTTTGAACCAAATGAACATGTGCGATTGATACGTGATTCAAATAAAATTTACTTTAAGCCTAATGTGTGGACTATAATAGAGACTCTGAAAGGTTTAATTGAATTGATATTATCAAACCATGTTGATGTAAAAGAGATTGGAATTGATCAATGTTCTGTCAGTTTTCACAACATTTACAAACGGGGTGAAAAATTTATGATACTTATATCAATTTAAGTTCTTGTGTGTGGGCTAATATGTTACATGTATTTGATTTTTTTGTTTTCATTCTCAATAAATGTCAATATTTTAATTTGGTGTTTATGATAATTGTAGTTCTCAAAAATTATAAATATTTGTAATATTCAATAAAATAAAAAATACATATATGATGCTTTTCATCTTTTTTTCCAAATAATACCTGACTATAGTACATAATAATAATAATAATAATAATAATAATAATAATAATAATAATAATAATAATAATAATAATAATAATAATACAATACTTAACTATACATATAACATAGATATAGCTAACCTCGCCAGGGACTGTCCATAAGAACGGTAAAAATAAAAATGAAAGGTGTATGGGTGAATTAAAACAGCGCCAGGGACCTTAGCCTCTTGCGATTTGATATGTGAAGAACGTTGAAACTGCGTTTAAACATAAAAAAGCAAGACATACGTTTAATAGTTTTATTGCTACACTTTTAAGACAACGCTTAAATTAATAACAATATGACAAAGTTTAAGTGAGATAAGCCTAGTGTTCTTCATCTATTTCACTCTGCTCCACCTCACTGTCCATATCACTTTTTTCGTCGCTACTGTCATCAGCATCCTCCTCCTTATCTAGAATGCGTTTTTCCTTTTCCCGCCCTTAATGCCTTTGAATACTTTTGTATTTCATCAACAAAGTCTTCTAAGATGTTTTGATAATGTTCGCTTTGTTTTAGAGGTTGGGTATATTTGAATAAACAGTTGTTTTAGTCGACGCTTATAAACTGGTCGAAGGTCATCACTCCCTCTTTCACGCGCATAATCAAGCCCTTGTTTTAAACCTTATTCTTGAAATTTGCCATCATGGTCATCATATACTTCTTGAACTGTACCATGTCAAACAGAGTCTATATCTGATACACTGTCAGAACTGCTATTATCGTCATCCTCGCCACACTGCTTCATATGCGTGGATCAAGCTTCTTCACTGTTGTATAAGGCACAACATTCTACACAAGCATGTGTATTAATTTCAACCATATTGACTCTTAGACCTTTAATAGAAGACTGATCTTAAGTTTCCGTGAAAGGCGTTTTAGGTTGTTTTCCATATCTATCTGCCATTCTTCATTCACTTCTGAAATGTGTGCTTGTTTCAAATGCCTTTAAAGACTTTGTGGCCAATCGTTAGACTTCGGACAAATGTTGCATTCATACACGCTTTCGATTCCACATCAACTTTTCAAATGCTAAAAAAGACTTTGAATGCAAATATAAGATGACAACAACAACAATGGCAACAACAAAATTAGCAAAAACAACAATGACAACAACAATGGTAACAGCAACAATGGCAACAAAACAATGGCAACAACAACAATGACAATAAGAACAAGAGTGGCAACAACAACAATGGCAATAACAACAACAACAATGGCAACAGCAATGGAAACAACAACAGTGGTGTCAACAACAGTGGCAATAAGAACAACAATGGCAACAACAACAACAATGGCAACAACAGCAATGGCAGCAACAACAATGACAACAAGAACAACAATAGTAACAACAACAACAACAACAATAATGGCAACAGCAGCACCAATGGTAACAACAACAAAGGGAACAACAACAACAAAGGCAACAACAAGAGCAATGACATCAACAACAATTACAACAACAACAATTACAACAACTATGGTAGCAACAACAATTACAAACAAACATTAAATACGATTAGAGGTAACAGATGGTCGGTTTATGGCGTTTGTCTAATTTAGCGATTACCCATTTAAAGGCATTTTATAATGCGCTCGATTTTCTGCATAAAAGTTAAATTTGACATTAAAATAGGAACAACTTTATTAAATTATTAAAGCATCTCAGTCAAATGGGTGCATCATAGGAGCTATGACGCTATACCTCCGAAAACGTGAAACAAACTGGCTCCATAATATTATGTGTACAAGACTGGACATAAGTCAAGATCAATTTGCAACAATTTTGTAGTTAAAGACGAAGCAGAAACTTCACTGAAATTATTAACTGTTTTGTTTTTATACTTTGGAACTTTAACTTTTAAAAAAATCAAACGAACTCGCGAATGTGCAAGTCAAACGTTTTATTGAAAACACAACATTTATCAGGAACGGGGTTTCAACCCATAAATCGGCCCCATTATTGGATGTACCACCTGCCCGCCATTGTATTCGTAACAGATTTGTTCCTGTTATAAAGAACCAAAATATTACATCTACCGGCGTCAAATTATATTCCGCTGATTTCGTTCAAAGAAATAAAAAGCATCTAAAAGCCCTCAAAGATTAAAGCCAACCACCCTGCCCCCCCCAAAAAAAAAGATCTTCAAGTAGTACTGGTCTGACACTGATATGTTCCTGACGTAATGACTTCATAACGTAAAAGTAGAGTTCTAAAATAAAGACATAAAACGTAAAGTGAAAACAAAAGAAAACCCAAACCTGACCTTCATTGCAAAACCATTAAAACTGAAAACGTAAAAGAAAGCGTGTTCTCTGCACCCAGTCGAGCAATTTATTGCGCCAGATAAGAACAAATTTGGTAAGACCAGCAATAAGAAAAAAGTGAAAATCCGTTCTTTGACATGACGTTATTATATATTTATATTGTACTTCGAATGTCACTTTAGCGCGGTTTTATAACTTTTGTTTTGCTTTTGTGCAATTTAAATGAAACATGAAGAACCGATGTCTTTTAGCTTTACTGTAATATATTGATGATATCTTTTCATATCTGTGACAATTATAACATTGCGTAGCATGGCGCTTTTTCGAAATTCCTCCAATGTAGAGCTATGTAACCGCTTCACACAAGGCCTTTGCCGAATTATCGCTCCGATTTCTACTGACTCAGTATCAATTTAGAGTTGTTAATCCACAAGCCATTGCCAGATTTCTTCATTGTTTAGTTAAGATAAATATGACGTTTGCGTGGTACAAAGGTTCCAGCAAATCTTTCACTGCTTATTTTTGACTCGACATAACAAGTAATACAACACGTCCAAGTATCAGTCAAGCCTCTTATCTGTCATATCTGTTTGATACACACTCTACGCTCAATATATCCGCTGAAAGAACACATCTAAGCCATTGTCGATCCTTGTTTGTGTCATGTCCGTCCCACCTGGAATTATAGCAACGCGTTTATACATACCGCGTCCACACAACAGATTGTCAAGTTCCGCTAACTTTTGACGCGTTTCAGGAACCTTGATGGTATAGTGTCTTAAATCGTCTTCAAGCATCCTATACTCTATTCCTATAAGTTCAATATCAAATTGATCAAAAGGTATTGTTTTTAAAACTGGAATTTCGGCTCCTTCGATGTCTAGTGAGAAATAGTCTACTTTGGTGATATTTAATGCGGATAACATTGATGCGAATGTAAAGCATTGGTATTCCACACGCGTTTGGTTTTCGACATAATCTCTTGACAAAATATGGTAATCCGTCAGTGCTGTTATCACATCCATGGAGAAGTTGAGTTTACAGGAATTATTTTGCGGACTTAAACAAGCGTTGATCGTGTATGCGTTGCGATTGCGTGACATAACCTGCTTGAACTTCTTCACATCCGGTTCTATGAGCAATCCAGTCCAATTTCTTTCCAGCTCAAAATATAAGGAATTTGAATAGCGCTCACCGTCAAATGCTCCTGATTCTACAAAAAAGCCATTTCTACGGTGATTTAGTAATCTGTCAACTAAAATAGATTGTCCATGTTGGGAATAGTCAGTTCCGGATTTTCTATTTATTGGCTTTTTGCGTAGGTGTAATGGAAGATTTCTTGGCGGCTTTATAAACTTCTTGACAATTTCTTGTTCTGATTCCTTGTCAGTGTTCTTATTCTTATTGCTTTGGTTTAATTTTTCTCTTGGTGCTGTAAATGATTTTATATTTTGATCAGTAGTAAATCCAGATAATTCAAATCCCAGGTTTGACACCAGTATTAATAAAATTAAGGACAAAAGTAGCAAAGCAAATAACTTTTTGATACAAGACATGACGGAAACGAATGTTTTATTTCCTTTCATATTACAGTGTTCCTATATCCCTTGACGGTTATATTGCACTTTTCGAGTCAGTTTTAGCCATGCCATTCTACTTATCCGTAGAATAGCTCTTAGAAGAAATTGATTTTCATTTAATAAATAACAGTAAATGTCAATATTCTTTCATCGAAAGTAATTTGGCTTTCATGGTTTTTTTTTCACCTTTGACAGAAGATCGTTTGTGTACTTTAGACAACCAGCAGGTGTGGTAATCTTTCTTTGCATCGCAAATGCTTTTCTTTTTAACGATTTAAACTAATAAGAAAGAACAGCTCATTTGCAAAATTTAGATTATTAAAATAAAAATGATAGAATTTTGTTGCCGTATCCTAAAAGTATAGAAAGGAGGAGGGGTTTCAAAAGGTTGTTGGTTATCTAGTCTAATGGTACGTCACTGAAAACATTGCATCATACCTAGAACGAAAACAATCAGGGGTAAGTGTGTATGGTGGACTGGAGGCATAGGGGGTGAACGGAGGAGCAGCGCACTGAAAGTGGGTGTGTGGCTGGATGACCCCGAAAACGGCCTCAACCAGGGTTGAGTCCTGCTGTGTGTATGGTTAGGGGGCGAAAGGGGCTGTACGGAAGGGCAACGCGCTGAAGGTGCACGCGACCTTAGTAACGAGCAAGTCCTATTGTGTGTATGGTGAGGGATGAGAGAGGACGAAATCCGCTGTACGTAGAGGAAACGCAATGAAGGTGTACCTGTGACTCGATGATACCGAGAACAACCTAAAAAATAAGGGGTAAGTATTGTTCTGCATATGGTGGGGGTGCAAAAGCGACTGTACGGAGGAGCAACGCGCTGAAAGTGTACTTGTCGCTGGATGACACCGAAAACGACCTCATCCAGGGGTAAGTCCTGCTGTGTGTATGGTTAGGGGGCGAAAGGGGCTGTACAGAAGGGCAACGCGCCTCAATCAGGGTTAAGTCCTGCTGTGTGTATAGTGACAGGTGGGGTGGCAGGATGTACGGAGAGGCAAGGCGGTTAAGGTGTTTGTGTGGCTCGATGACATCGAAAATGACTGCAATCAAGGGTTAGTCTTGCTCTGTATATAGTCGGGGGACGGTAGCGAAATGGGATGTACGGAGGGGTAACGCGCTGGAGATGCGCATGTGGGTGGACGATACCAAAAAACGGCCCCTATCAGGAGTACGTACTGCTCTGTATGGTTTGGGGGGAAAGGGGCTGTACGGAGGGGTAACGCGTTTTAACTGGATAAAATGTTTATTATGTAAACTGTAAGATCATGTGTTTTTTTTCGAAAAAATTATTCATTGGCAATATATTTATCAACAAAATAATTTTACAAAGGCATAAAGGCTTTTACTTTCAATCAACGGCAGAATTTATTGTTTAATGATTGCATTGGGGTTACGTTCAAATAATTTATGAAGCCCACCGGTACTAAAACATTTTATGGAGAAATGATCGTTAGTTACGTAGTTTGTTTAGTTGCTACTTTGTACATTTAAATTTACTAATTGTTGACTCTGTAGGATCTCGATTTCAATACCCTCTATGACTATCAATCTACCACCAACAGCATAATGGAGATCAAGAAATAATTGAGTTGGGGAGAAATTTGATTCAAATATGAGGATATACAGAAAACAAAAGAAATTATGTGCAGAAACGAAAGACTTGCAACACGGAAAAACACAAAACAACAAAGTGAATATAAAGAGGGGAGACAAAAATACAAGCACGCAGAAAAAGGAGAACGTAAATACGAAGGCAGAAGGCAACAACGCGACTATGAAAGACAGAAGGCAGCGCCGTGAATACGAAGGTAGAAGGCAACAACGCGACTATGAAAGACAAAAGGCAACGCCGTGAATATGAAGACAGAAGGCAACAACGTGAATATGAAGAAGAAGGCAACAACGTGAAAATGATGAAGAAGGTAACTACGTGAATATGAAGACAGAAGGCAACGCCGTGAATATGAAGACAGAAGGCAACAACGTGAATATGAAGACAGAAGGCAACGGCGTGAATATGAAGACAGAAGGCAACACCGTGAATATGAAAACAGAAGGCAACAACGTGAATACGAAGGCAGAAAGCAACAACGCGACTATGAAAGACAAAAGGCAACGCCATGAATATGAAGACAGAAGGCAAAAACATGAATATGATGAAAGAAGGTAACGACGTGATTATGAAGACAGAGGGCAACGCCGTGAATATGAAGACAGAAGGCAACAACGTGAATATGATGAAAGAAGGTAACGACGTGAATATGAATACAGAAGGCAACAACGTAATTATGAAGACAGAAGGCAACGGCGTGAATATGAAGACATAAGTAAATAACGCGAATATGAAAGGCAGATATAACAACACGAGAGAGAGACATCAACAATAGGCTTAATCCATGCAATACATAAGAGAGGAAAAATTTTAAATAAAAAATGTTCAGTTAGATATTAGTTCACAACAATTATGCACCACTAATGAACCATGACATAAAATCATTGTTCTAAAGCAGTAAATGAAAGTTGCTATCCTTAGCAATGTTTTTATAGTTATTTTTAAGTTTTATTGTTTTTGAAGCTACTGATAATTCGCTCTTTATATGAATATTAAATTCAGGGAAATAAAAAATCCCCGATGGAACAATGAAGAATGAAACTGAGGTACACAGTAAAAGCTTTTTAATGTAAGACATGTCGCTTAGTAATTTTAATCGTTGTTTTATATTTTCTGAAAAAAGTGAAGAGAAGGTCGTTTCTAAATTTTATTCATAGCAGGAAAACTGCTGTGTTTAGTTCCTGAATACATTCTAGGTGGCGAATCCATCGCATTTGCATCACGCATTTGTTTCATCGTATCTAACTGTTAGTGTTTTTCAACATAATTAAATACATAATTGATTTTTCAGTTTTGCTAATTAAGGTAGAATGACATAAATTCCTTTCACCAAGTCACTGGGAGCCCGAAAAACGTCAGATAAAAAACAGAATTCGCCGTGACGAAAGGTTCAACCTGCAACACTGCTTCAGTTTCAAGACTCTCCACTTAATTCATATTTTATGCAAAACCCATTCTAAAACTTATTAGCAAAATATTACACCCTATTTACAGATAACGCAGATTGAAATGAGGTATGTGCATCACACAGAGTTAGTTTTGTCAAAGAAAGATTGGCTTGTTTTAAAGAAAGTGTAAGCAGAATTAACTGGATGTGATGATGCACAAGCCATTCAAGCAGAAATAAAATCTCATTTCTTGCTTTCTCTTTCAATCCTTAAAGTCGTCATTAAAAAAATAAAAGGTGAACTTTCGACTAGTAGTAGCAAAAATAGCAGAGCAATATCTCATATCTGATATCTGATACTGATTCAACTTTACCAGTGTCGCCTGATTATATTGACGTTTTTGCTATTCGACTATTTTCAGTTCAAGAGTTTCAAATCATGCCGTGGTCTTATATGAATCTCCGATGCTCAAATGGTGTTACCCCAGAACTCCGTAAGTCGAACACTGTTTTGAAACGCGAACTTGGGGGTGGTCCCATTTCCGAGGTTCGACCAATTTTGATTACATACAAGTGCATAATTTTCTTGTATGATATTTGATATATAACACACACTTTTTATTTTGATCCCTTTTTTAACCAGTTTACATCAAACAGAAAAGCACATATGATTGCAATTATTGTTTGGTCATAATCTAATTAAGATATAAAAGAAAAATGTTATGCACTCAATTTTTGTCATAATTATCTCTTATTTTCCTTATGTTAAATAGTTCTTCCTTACTATGTATGGACAGATCTTAAAGTTCTTTTCTTGTGGTTTCCCCGATATCTTCTCCATGGGGAATGATCAAAGTTTTTCTCCTTATACACAAGTGAAGGATAAACTGAGGGTTTTCGTTAGCAACCAGTCTAAATGGAATACATGAAAATAAGGGGTAAGTATTGTTCTGCATATGGTGGGGGCGCAAAAGCGGCTGTACGGAGGAGCAACGCGCTGAAAGTGTACGTGTCGCTGGATGACACCGAAAACGACCTCATCCAGGGGTAAGTCCTGCTGTGTGTATGGTTAGGGGGCGAAAGGGGCTGTACAGAAGGGCAACGCGCCTCAATCAGGGTTAAGTCCTGCTGTGTGTATAGTGACAGGTGGGGTGGCAGGATGTACGGAGAGGCAAGGCGGTTAAGGTGTTTGTGTGGCTCGATGACATCGAAAATGACTGCAATCAAGGGTTAGTCTTGCTCTGTATATAGTCGGGGGACGGTAGCGAAATGGGATGTACGGAGGGGTAACGCGCTGGAGGTGCGCATGTGGGTGGACGATACCAAAAAACGGCCCCTATCAGGAGTACGTACTGCTCTGTATGGTTTGGGGGGAAAGGGGCTGTACGGAGGGGTAACGCGTTTTAACTGGATAAAATGTTTATTATGTAAACTGTAAGATCATGTGTTTTTTTTCGAAAAAATTATTCATTGGCAATATATTTATCAACAAAATAATTTTACAAAGGCATAAAGGCTTTTACTTTCAATCAACGGCAGAATTTATTGTTTAATGATTGCATTGGGGTTACGTTCAAATAATTTATGAAGCCCACCGGTACTAAAACATTTTATGGAGAAATGATCGTTAGTTACGTAGTTTGTTTAGCTGCTACTTTGTACATTTAAATTTTCTAATTGTTGACTCTGTAGGATCTCGATTTCAATACCCTCTATGACTATCAATCTACCACCAACAGCATAATGGAGATCAAGAAATAATTGAGTTGGGGAGAAATTTGATTCAAATATGAGGATATACAGAAAACAAAAGAAATTATGTGCAGAAACGAAAGACTTGCAACACGGAAAAACACAAAACAACAAAGTGAATATAAAGAGGGGAGACAAAAATACAAGCACGCAGAAAAAGGAGAACGTAAATACGAAGGCAGAAAGCAACAACGCGACTATGAAAGACAGAAGGCAGCGCCGTGAATACGAAGGTAGAAGGCAACAACGCGACTATGAAAGACAAAAGGCAACGCCGTGAATATGAAGACAGAAGGCAACAACGTGAATATGAAGAAGAAGGCAACAACGTGAAAATGATGAAGAAGGTAACTACGTGAATATGAAGACAGAAGGCAACGCCGTGAATATGAAGACAGAAGGCAACAACGTGAATATGAAGACAGAAGGCAACGGCGTGAATATGAAGACAGAAGGCAACACCGTGAATATGAAGACAGAAGGCAACAACGTGAATATGATGAAAGAAGGTAACTACGTGAATATGAAGACAGAAGGCAACGCCGTGAATATGAAGACAGAAGTCAACAACGTGAATATGATGAATGAAGGTAACGACGTGAATACGAAGGCAGAAGGTAACAACGCGACTATGAAAGACAAAAGGCAACGCCATGAATATGAAGACGAAGGCAAAAACATGAATATGATGAAAGAAGGTAACGACGTGATTATGAAGACAGAGGGCAACGCCGTGAATATGAAGACAGAAGGCAACAACGTGAATATGAAGATAGAAGGCAACGGCGTGAATATGAAGACAGAAGGCAACACCGTGAATATGAAGACAGAAGGCAACAACGTGAATATGATGAAAGAAGGTAACTACGTGAATATGAAGACAGAAGGCAACGCCGTGAATATGAAGACAGAAGTCAACAACGTGAATATGATGAATGAAGGTAACGACGTGAATACGAAGGCAGAAGGCAACAACGCGACTATGAAAGACAAAAGGCAACGCCATGAATATGAAGACAGAAGGCAAAAACATGAATATGATGAAAGAAGGTAACGACGTGATTATGAAGACAGAGGGCAACGCCGTGAATATGAAGACAGAAGGCAACAACGTGAATATGATGAAAGAAGGTAACGACGTGAATATGAAGACAGAAGGCAACAACGTGATTATGAAGACAGAAGGCAACGGCGTGAATATGAAGACATAAGTAAATAACGCGAATATGAAAGGCAGATATAACAACACGAGAGAGAGACATCAACAATAGGCTTAATCCATGCAATACATAAGAGAGGAAAAATTTTAAATAAAAAATGTTCAGTTAGATATTAGTTCACAACAATTATGCACCACTAATGAACCATGACATAAAATCATTGTTCTAAAGCAGTAAATGAAAGTTGCTATCCTTAGCAATGTTTTTATAGTTATTTTTAAGTTTTATTGTTTTTGCAGCTACTGATAATTCGCTCTTTATATGAATATTAAATTCAGGTAAATAAAAAATCCCCGATGGAACAATGAAGAATGAAACTGAGGTACACAGTAAAAGCTTTTTAATGTAAAACATGTCGCTTAGTAATTTTAATCGTTGCTTTATATTTTCTGAAAAAAGTGAAGAGAAGGTCGTTTCTAAATTTTATTCATAGCAGGAAAACTGCTGTGTTTAGTTCCTGAATACATTCTAGGTGGCGAATCCATCGCATTTGCATCACGCATTTGTTTCATCGTATCTAACTGTTAGTGATTTTTCAACATAATTAAATACATAATTGATTTTTCAGTTTTGCTAATTAAGGTAGAATGACATAAATTCCTTTCACCAAGTCACTGGGAGCCCGAAAAACGTCAGATAAAAAAACAGAATTCGCCGTGACGAAAGGCCCAACCTGCAACACTGCTTCAGTTTCAAGACTCTCCACTTAATTTATATTTTATGCAAAACCCATTCTAAAACTTATTAGCAAAATATTACACCCTATTTACAGATAACGCAGATTGAAATGAGGTATGTGCATCACACAGAGTTAGTTTTGTCAAAGAAAGATTGGCTTGTTTTAAAGAAAGTGTAAGCAGAATTAACTGGATGCGATGATGCACAAGCCATTCAAGCAGAAATAAAATCTCATTTCTTGCTTTCTCTTTCAATCCTTAAAGTCGTCATTAAAAAAATAAAAGGTGAACTTTCGACTAGTAGTAGCAAAAATAGCAGAGCAATATCTCATATCTGATATCTGATACTGATTCAACTTTACAAGTGTCGCCTGATTATATTGACGTTTTTGTTATTCGACTATTTTCAGTTCAAGAGTTTCAAATCATGCCGTGGTCTTATATGAATCTCCGATGCTCAAATGGTGTTACCCCAGAACTCCGTAAGTCGAACACTGTTTTGAAACGCGAACTTGGGGGTGGTCCCATTTCCGAGGTTCGACCAATTTTGATTACATACAAGTGCATAATTTTCTTGTATGATATTTGATATATAACACACACTTTTTATTTTGATCCCTTTTTTAACCAGTTTACATCAAACAGAAAAGCACATATGATTGCAATTATTGTTTGGTCATAATCTAATTAAGATATAAAAGAAAAATGTTATGCACTCAATTTTTGTCATAATTATCTCTGATTTTCCTTATGTTAAATAGTTCTTCCTTATGCTGTATGGACAGATCTTAAAGTTCTTTTCTTGTGGTTTCCCCGATATCTTCTCCATGGGGAATGATCGAAGTTTTTCTCCTTATATACAAGTGAAGGATAAACTGAGGGTTTTCGTTAGCAACCAGTCTAAATGGAATACATGAAAATTGTCTAGTTGATTTCAGGAGCATAAAGAACCATTAAAATTATGTTTTAAAGTAATAAATAACACTTGAGATATGTCTCTTCTATATTAAAACCCCATCACCCCTCTACTTCCCAAACAAAAATTATCAAATGGTGCCTTTTAACATTGTTGTATAAATATTGATGATAAACTCAATTTATTTCTA
This sequence comes from Protula sp. h YS-2021, assembly GCA_949752745.1. Classification (NCBI taxonomy): domain Eukaryota; kingdom Metazoa; phylum Annelida; class Polychaeta; order Sabellida; family Serpulidae; genus Protula; species Protula sp. h YS-2021. Next base: position 3,931,099 of record OX457025.1, read on the forward strand.
TTTTGATATCTGTAACAATTATGACATTGGGTAGCATAAAGATTTTCCGAAGTTCCTCCTCTGCACAGCTATTTAATGTCACTGTTTAGCACAACGCCTATGCCAAATTATCCCTCTGTTCTCTACTCAGTCAATACAAATATGGAGTTGTTAATCCACACACCATTGCCAAATGTCTTCATGTTTACTTAAGATAAATAACGTTGCAAAGTGCAAAGCTTTTACCTTGGGTCTCAGTCAAGCCTCTTTTCTGTAATATCAGTTCGATGGGTCTAGACCAATACCTCCCAGACAATACCCCCCCCCCCCCCGGATGATACCCCCACCATCATTTTTTTCCAATTTTCATTTTAAAGATTTTCATTAACGAACAACAAACTAATACAGTTCTGTGATCTATAGTTAAAAGCTAAGCCATTTCACTATGATCTAGTTGAAAGGGGTATAATTGAAGTTTTACAACGGTTACAACTCATCTCATGTGATCCATTGATAAAAGCTATTGTACATAAAAAATCTGTGATCTAGTTAAAAGGTTTATAAATGCAATTTAGTGCATAAGTTCCATTATTGCATTTATCAATTCGCGTTCCAATTGATTGCAATTAACTGCTGGCCAACGCAGTTGTTACAATTTGTGCTAAGCCTGTCCGGAGTCACAAAATTTATTGATTGACCTATCCGGAGTCACAAAATTAGAAACATTGTTGGCGACTTCGCAAACCGCAACATACTGGACTACGTTCGTGGATTAGCGCACAATATTCATTTTTGATAGAGTGATCTATAAACATGCAGGTTTGAATGAAAATCTTTAAAATAAAAATTGGAAAAAATGATGGTGGGGGTATTGGCACGGGGGGTATGGTTCTAGGGGGATATTGTCTGGGGGTATTGTCGGGGGATATCATCCAAGGAGTATTGTGTAGGAGGTATGGGCCGAAACCCCTGTTTGATGGTCTCTTTACTCAATATATCCACTTAAAGAACACATCTTGTCATTCCTGCCTTGTGTCATATTCATCCCATCTAGAATTACAGTAACGCGTTTATACATACCACTTTCGCATAACAGATTGTCAAGTTCTGCTAATTTCTTATTCTGATTAATTGTAAATGTTCGCATTGTTATTCTTTTGCTTTAATTTTTCTCTTTTTGCTGTAAATGATTTTGATAAGTAATAAATCCAGGTAAATCCTGTATCATACAAGATGTAAAATTATTGGATGTTAGTCAAGGAAGCAGCAGATGTGGTAAAGTTTTCTTTACATAATAAATGCCTTTTAGCAGTTTTACTCAAACGGAAAATAAATACAATTGACTTTTAATATTAAAAATATTAAGATAAAATATTAGAATTTTTGGGCATTTTCTTACATTTCAACTTAAAATCTATAAAAAGAGTGAAAAGGTTGAGTAATTTTCTGAGGGATTTGGTTAGCTAGTCTAATGACAGGACACTGAGAACACGAGTATTTTTGTCAACATTTAGACATTGTGATCATTTCAAAGAAAATGCTAAATTGAACATTTCGACACGCTGTTGAATGTGGATTTAGTAAGCGGTCATATTTTTATAAAATAGATCCCTTGTAAGCCTCTTCATGCTTTTAATATTGTTTACATGTGACATAATCATCAAAATCAAATGTTTCGAATTCTAAGTATTGGCTATTTAAAATCCTTGTTTGTGGCAGTACACAGAGCGAATCCTTTCATAAGTATGTTCATGCATCTGTACTTTTCAACCTATTAATGTAGAAATAGGAGTGTAACAAAGTGAATTGTGGAATCAGGGTGTTAACCACCGATCGGGCCTTTGTCTTGTGTATGGTTATGCGAATTAGATAGTTGGAAAGCCATCATGAACTGATCAGGAACGAGGTCAAGTAGATCTCTAAGCGATGGTGTCATTCAGTGGTTAACACCTTCATGCCACAATTTAGTTAGTTTTATACAAATAACACATACAGGAGCTGTGAGATAAATCCCTCTGTATCGCCGAGAAAACGTCCTTGTGTATTTCTGTGTATGTTGCTAAACTTAATGTAAAAGGAAGAAACTTAAAACTAGTTTAAATTTGCTTTAAAGTATATTCATGAAATTTATGAAAAATATACCAAAACAGATTTTACACACCATTTTTGTAAATACATAAAGTGGTAAGGTAAAAGAATAAGAGATAAATACGAAAAAACTGAGCATGGAATGTCGTGTCCAAATTAAGCAGCGCCGCTTCCTTCGTGTTTTAAGATAAACACAACAAACATGCAATGAATATTGCCCACCCCTACTTTGAAAGCCATTATTGAATAATAACAAATGACGTCTTATACAATAAATGACGTGATGTTTGCAAAAATTATATAACAGAGAACAAGTGTGGAAATCCCCAAAGGGGAGGAATGTTCTGTACGCAAGGGAAGGTTTTAACCCGTTGATGCTTAGAATTCGATATACGAAAAATTCGATATCTTAACATGACGGTAAACAAGCGGAAAGAATGCAGGGAGATGGCAATAACTTTAAAGAAGTAATTCATTAAAGAACCATTTGCATTTGCAATATATAACTGTTTAGAAGTCTTTTCGCAAGACAAATGAACGATATGGTAAATCGTGCTGATGGTGCAAACTTTAAATCTTCACACTTTTGGTCTTTGTACCGTTGAAACCCTGAGCTATGGTTTGGTGTTCCTTCAAGTTATCATACCTACATGGGCTTCAATTTTTTAATAAGCCCTTATTTGAGTTTTTTAAGATCATTTTGCATGTTACTGTGTATGCATTATATCCTTTTTGTGAATATGCTTCCAGTAAAGTAGAGTTCGATAATTTTCAGACTTTTTTCCTATCATTTCTTTATACGTTCAAGTGTGAAGATTTATATGTAGATCCCAAGTTTCGATTCCCTTGCTGTAAGCAGGCAAAAATATTTGCATTTTGGATGCCGATTCTACAGTGGTAAGACGCTTCATGGAGTTAGTTTTGACAATATTTCTTCTTCTACTGCCCTGTTCATTTTTAAGTCTTGAGAAATCAGATCGCAATTTATAGTGCACATGCCCAAATGGAAGTAACCTGTTAAATTAAAAAAATAAATATAAAACAACCAAAGTTGTGTTTTCGTTGACATTTTTATTGTTTACACTCTAAGAGTTTCCCTGCATCCTACATGCCCCCGCTTCCCTAGATGCTACATGCCCCAGCTTCCCTCCATCCTACTTCCCACTATGCTTCCCTGCATCCTACATGTCCCGAATTTCCTGCATCCTGCATGCCCCTATGCTTCCCTAAATCCTATATGCCCATCTGCTTCCCTGCATTCTACATGAGCTGGCTTCTCTGCATCCTACATGCCTCGATTTGGGAAATGCGAAAACTGTAGTCCAACTGGGAATGGCAAATCGTAGCTGAAGTGGACCAAAGTCCAAGTGAGGCATAGTCCAGCTGGGAAGTTGTGCTCTCTTCCAATCTCCTCCACAAGAAAAAACACTGATCTTCAACTAGTGCGACGTTTATGGGCAAATGAGAAGCAAATGGATGTCATAAATAAGAATAGGTAATAAATGCCTTGAGAGTGTATTCGTGCAAGTGGAAAAAGGCCCGGGAGGAGGTGGAAAGTGGGATATTATATATGTTACATGCATGTCCAAAAAATGCGAAGAAGGTTGATAATTCTGAGACCAGACAATGTCCTCGAAGAGTACCTGTTTTGTTAAAAAAAGGGATAATTTTCATTCCATGCACTCCGCGTTCCCAACAAAAGAGGGTTCTTTTGGGACTGCACTCTGCGTTTGATTAAAAAGGGGCTGTTACTACAAACTTTTCAAACAAGCATTCCCTGCATAGGGATCGTTTTAAAACGTCATGGATGCGCATAATAGCCAGTGTCTACATGAGTTGACACATACCCAGTTAGCATAATTTTTCGTCCCAAGTATGAAACGCGTTGTTTTTAGGTGAAATTTACGTGGGAACGTGCGCCGTTGGCATGGCCACATAGAAAACACATGTAATATACATGGACATTCCCACGGTGTGATTTCCGTTTAAACTCTACATATAATATACATATAAAAACGTATAAAATGCACGGATAGATACACGCGTAAACTGCATGGTTTTTCCCGCGTAATGCCTACCGTGGGCATCCTCCTGTATAATATACGTAGAATTTCCCACTTCTAAAATGTATGGGTAATAAACACATATTATATGTATATTATACTTTTGAATTCCCACGTAAAATTCCATTAAAAGTCATTTGTGTGTTACATGTATATTTTACTTGGATTTCCCATATGGGCATTGCCATGTAAAATACACGTATATAATGCGTGAAAATTTCCACTTAGTAAATGCATGGGAAAATATACGCATATTATGCGCAGTCTAGGAATGTGGGTTTATTATCGCAGACCTGAAAACAGCCGCCATTGAGCGATAATATATTTAAATTTTGCTAAATTCTGCATATTTTGGTGGAGGGCTGCCTTTTTTCTAAGTATAATAGAAAGTTAGACATTGAGATACCAATTTCACTGAATTTTTTTGCTTAAAATTCTTTTAAGGAGTACTTTATAACTGCACTATAGTTATTATAGTTCAGGCCAGTGTATTCGATGGAGTTATCGTGTATACCCAGGGTGGGTCGTTCCTTTAAAATTCCATGCTTAATATGCGTGGAAATTCCCACATATAAAATGCATGGAAATATATGCGTATAAAATGCATGGGTTTACATGCGCATAATACACATCGGAAAGAGTCTCAAACTCTCCTAAATCCCACTTAACTACATGGGAATTCCCCAACAAAACACGAATTATTTATGCGTGGGTATGTGGGAATACCCACATATATTATGTTATCTGGGTAGCGGGATAGTTCTGCCCAAAAATATAAGACTATCAATACTCCTTTCGATATGCAGGAACATCTTAACAATTATAATAATAAACAGTAGAAGCGACAGGCACAACTGCATTCAACACAGGTTTCAGGGTTTGTCCAAGGTGAAAAAAACAGCAGTTTTTTACTGCACGGCAAAAATACTTTTTCTCAGTCTAGTGTGGAAAAAGCGGAACTTCCTTATCGCACCAATAATTTTTTACTTTTTTGTCATGTTTGTAAAATCTTTTTTCGGTTTGAGGCATCAATGCAGTTTGTCTTTCACAGAGACAATAACCAGACACGATTCATTCTTAGTGATTTTTTTTGTTATGCCTGAGTACTGTTTTTGCACAGATGGCACTAATATGATGCTTCTTACCAAATGGTACACGGAACTGTGTACATATAAGACTACACACCCATGCCTTGCCTGTCACCCAGTTCCCTCAATGACTTAGTTTCTTTTTGGTCATATAATTAGTGCACAATAGTTGCAAACAATATTGCAAGAGTTGATTGCTTTACTTATTTTGAATTCCATCAAGGTTACTTGTGGATAAAATTATTAAGCAAATAATCGATGTTTCAAAATAGCTGTCAGTAGTTTCTTTCCATTTTTTGTCATTTCTGCACGTTTTTTCTTCCTTTTTTTTCTTTTTTTCACTGTCTCAAAAGATGTTATCAGGGAAAAATATCAACGGTGATTCTTCATAAGTTAGTTGTAAGAAGCCGATAATGATTTCTATTCTATTTTGTCACAAATGGGAGATCGATTGCTTGTTTTTTGTTGTCAGTAATGAAGTGGTTCAACGCCACAGAGCATTCTGAAAGCCAAATGCCTAGAGCTTGAAGAAAATAAAAAAGTCAATAAATTGGAAAAAAGCTATGGGATCAAAGCAGATGTATCAAAATCATTTAAAAGCGTTACAACCCGATGCAGAAATTCTTAAGAGCTAGAGCAGCCAGTGCACACAAAACATTAGAGTACAGGCTTACAATACACCCTTTCAATCAACACCTATTCAGTGTCTTGTTTTTGTAAACAAAAACAAATACCTCAGTGACTAAACCCATTATTCACTAATAAGAATTTTCTTTTTTTTCATATTACTGAAATAAAAGAGTCACTTTTGCAAACATAACCACAATTCAATATCAAAAATTAAAAGATTAACAAAAGAGGACAGTGGTCACTAAACAGATTTTACTGTACGTCTTTTTTATGTTTTTTATCATAAAACGGGTTTTATGATATTTCATTTTTATCCAGGCATGGAAGTTAGTCACTACAGCAGTTTTGCTGTTGTGCACTCAATTCTTGTGCCAACAGACAATTATCAATAAGATTAGAGTAATTATAGTCCTCCGTTTTGTTTAATTGTTAATTATATATATCGCGTCGTTCATAAATAATGCGTTCTCATAGGAATTACTAAAATTGGTATTTCTATTGTTTATAATAGTTATGCTATGTTTATAATTGCAAAACCCCTTTTGTTACCCCTTTGATTGGTGTCACCTGTTATGTTATGTTTATAATTGTAAAACCCCTTTTGTTACCCCTTTGATTGTTGTCACCTGTTTGTTACCCACTCTTATAATAAGTGTCTTTGTTAGGATCTATAAGTATATAAGCTACGGAAAATAATATACGGGAGGATCTAGAAGTGCATATTTGAATGATAAACGGTTGATTGAGAAATTATATTAATCATAAACTCGGATATATGTTATGTTGTGGATATTCGATCATGTATGGTACGTGACTATCGTTCTTAAGTCTAATAACCAAAATGCTTTTCTTGGCGTAATAGACCCCGTACACCCACTGCACTTAGTATTTTTATATCAATAAACATTTGTTATTTAATTTAATCATTCTTTTTAATTTATAAGGAAGTGCCCCGTTTGTGAGTCAAAAAGGGCTCACCGAGGTGTACTTCATATGGTGGAGATTTGCAGTGTAATTACGCCCTGAAGTCATAAAAATAATTATTTTACAAAATAGACTACATAACAAAAGAAAGAAACATTAAAAAATGGCATAATTATTTTGTCCATATTTACAGAAATATACAAATAAGTAAATAAAAAGTGAGGGCATATATTGCTCTTCACATGAAACCGAATCTACAGAAAAAATAAATGCATTTCTTCTGTTTTAAAAGAAAAGCCACAATATTCTGCACAGTAGTGGCGCTCATTTTAAAGTAAGGGGAGACGCCCCTGAAACCACTTTTATATTCTAGCTGAAATTCGTTTTTTTTTGCATAGCATAATTACTTGCACACCAACGGTGTTCATATTTCCACAAATCGATTTTAACCAGCAATTTTGACAAGTCGAATGGAACTTGTTCTACAAAACTTTGCATAATATGCATACAGCATAGAACATACTAGCCTTTTAAAATTGTAACTATCAAAATGCAATAATTACTAATAATAATATCGTCTAAATTGCCAGAACTTGTTTTTTATCACAGTTAAGGCTACTCGCACAACAGTGGTGATCATAAAGTTTTAATAATTGTTGTATTTTTAATTAAAAAAATTAACTGTAAAGGCATATGAAATGTCACAAATACAGACTGTGACTACACGCCCAACAATGGTGGTCATAAGTATCAATCACAACAAATCCCAAAACACAATATAGTTCGTTTGGGCTAGCAGTGTTGACATGGGAAACAACATCAGCACAATGCCTTACCACCATGGATTTCTTTTAATATCCAAATTCTCTCTACATCCTTATCATGCAGCTCTTACAAAATTCTAAAATTCCAATTTTATATCTGGGACTTCTTCTGTTTCTTGAGGGTGCTGATATGTTGAGTTGAGTGTGGCCATGGATTGATTTGTTAAGCGTGGTTCAACAAGTGACTTCAACATTTGATTTCTTTGCTTAGAATGCTTTTTATTCTGATTTTATAGTCGTTTCAAAGGTCAAATTTTCAGCTGTTGTTAAATAATCACTTTGTTGCTCGAATACCGCTTTATCATGTCTAACGTCAAAATGTCCTACATAAACCAACATCAAAATACACCGTTCGAACGTTGGCAATGTCCGCTTAAAGAGCCGATAAATGCCTCTCCCAAAATATTTTTCTGGGTACTCCAAGGGGGATGGAAAAACATGCTTCAAGTACTTAGAGTTATTTCATCATTGTAGTTGAATAGGACCGGACATTGCACCACGAGTTTTTCCAGTTTTCTTAAAAGACCTAGTGCTTCTGTGGTTTGATAATCTTCCAGATTTCGTCAGTTCAGATTATGTTCTGCTAAGAGTCTACACTTTTAGAGATGGTCTCGATGAACATTACGGAATGTCTATTGATAGCGTTTCCACTGATGTAGATTGGGACGATTTTGTTTTTAGACATGGTACTGTTTGTGATAGGCTTGGTTTTTTTTACAAAAATTCCAAAGAGTTCAGAACTTTATCAGTCTAATGCCCCGGGAAATAAAGCCATGGTTGTATGCTGGTGTCTACAGTGACACAAACAGTTGTGCCAGAAGTGCGAAACATTTCTTCCAATCGCATATGTCGAGGACAGCTTCATTATCCGAACCAGTTCGTCCTGTTAACAGGGCAGAAGCGAACTTTATTCACAAATATACCAAAATGCAGCCTCAACCAAGGAAAACTTGTGAACGAAAACAACATAGAAAAAAGGGCTGGAAGGTTCCATGTACAATCTGTGTTTCAAACAACCATCACAAAGACCAGTGTCATGTTACTACTAAACCAGACACCAATGATGCAAACACTCAAACCAAAAACACACACCAAACAACGAAAACTGCACATACACATCAAACACCTAAAGTTTGCCCCATTCTTGATCTGAGTGACAGCTCACACATAACAGTAAAATGTAGTGACGGGGTTGAACTACATACTCTTTTGGACACCGAAGCCAATTGTAACTGCATCAGTGTGGAGGCCTTCAAACGCCTTAGGCAGTGTGACAAAACGGATGTCGAATATTCCAACTTCAATCATGCACAGTCGGCGGGTGGTGCCCCTTTGTCTATAAAAGGAACTTCAATAATTTCGTTTGCCTCAAAAACTCCAGCTTCCGAGTACGTATGCTATGGAAGATTTGGTTGTTGAATTTTTTATTTTGAGAAGAACATTTCTGGAAGATCAGGGCGCAGTTATAGATTTTTATAAAAGCACCATAAAACTGAACGATAAATACACGCTGGTCGTGCTCGATGACTGCGTTGTCGATCCGCAGACCCAAAAAGTAGTTTATGTTGATGTTAAGGGGAGCATCCCTAATGCAATCCACGGTCTAACCCGTCCAAACCACAGAATACAAGCCCTTGGCTTATTTATGGCAAATACACTTAACACTTCAAAGAACAAGAAGATACCAATACGTTTGATGAATTTAAAATCACCAATTAAATTAAGACAAAAACAAAAATAGGAACTTTTAGTCCTCTCAGCTCAGCTGATAGCATTAGCCTCGTGGAAGATACGGATCAAATGAAAGACTTACCATTTTTGAACCTTGTCCCTGATGGTAAAGCTACAAACCAAACAAACTTTGGAACTGAAAAACATCAAAATTCAACCTCCATATATCATCACAATTTTAGCTTTGAGGAGGCTCGAGCAAAGCTTAAGGACTCTATTGATCTGAGTCAGTCAGATCTCACTGATATTCAAAAAGATCAGCTGTTTGACGTTCTTGCAGACCGTCGAGAGGCATTCTCGCTAGATGCTGAACTAGGCAACCGAAATTAATAAACCATGAAATCGCTCTAAAGCCTGGAACAAGACCTATTTATCGAAGACCTTATCGCTACTCAATGTTTCCAAACGACGAGGCACTTAAGGACGTGGCTGGCTTGCTAGAAAAACACGTTCCAAGGCAGAAAAATGCATTCCTGCAGACTTGCGTCACGAGGTCATGCGAGAACTGCACTGTAATGTGCACTTTTCATATATGAGGGTTTGGTACAAGGCTCAGGAGAAGTACTGGTGGCCCGGTATGTTTAAGAACATAAAGTCCTTCTGCGAGTCATGCGTGCATTGTCAGCAAGCAAAAGGATCTCAAAAAACGGCCTACTCTAATTCCAATAGAAAGCAACTTTCCCTGGCAAGTCGTTGGTGTTGATATAACAGAACCGCATGTTATCTTGCAAAAAGGGAACAAATACATTTTGGTCTTTGTAGATCTTTTCACAAAGTTCGTTGTTGCTAGGGCCATTCTAAATATGAAAGCTGAAACTGTAGCAAAATTCTACGAGAAGATTATTTGCCGATTCGGTGCATCACAGAAGTTATTATCTGATCGTGGTGCGCAATTTTTGTCCTCGCTAATGAAGTTTACTCGAGAGTTATTCAGAGTTCAAGGTCTTTTCACTTCCGCTTGGAATCCACGCTGCGATTGGATGACAGAACGCTCAAATCAGACAATCATGAAATTTCTCAGTTTCCTTTCTAACGCACATCATGACAACTGGGATGAACGCTTATCTTCAGCTGTGCTGTCTACAATACCACACCGTGCTTTCGTTCTACGGACTATACTCCGTACTACCTTTTGTTTGGTCGCCACTGCAAAGGTCCTGCTGACCTAGGCTTGTGAGTACTGCCACTCTAGTAAACAACCTCGACGAAGCTTGTACCATGGCCCGTGAGAATATTCGGGAGCACCAAGCTAGCATGAAAGATACTTTGATAGGAGTGCCCAATCTTGCAGACTACAGGAAGGTGACAAAATATTTCTTTATATTCCAGTGACTCCTAAGCACTTGTCACACAAATTGCGCCATCCTTGGTGTGTCGGCTACATCATCCACCGGTTTTTAGGTCCAAACACAGTCAAGCGTAGAAAGCTAAGCGACGGTCAAATACTGAAGGCACCAGTAACTGTCAAGCGTTTGGAGAAATGTATAGATCCTCGGGAACGCCCTCGACAAGTTTTGGCAAATGACATTTTCCCCACATTAGACGAATTAACTGATGACGACATCCCGGTCGATAATTTTGCTCCATTTATGGCTGTTCGTCCCAGTGAAATCTCGGACACTGAGGAATCGTTACACGATGCCCCCAGTCCCTCACAACAACTTTCTCAAAGTCAATTTGTAAATGTAGAGAAAGTTCGTGCAAGAACAAAATACAAATAGGTTCAATGCAAAGTAAGATGGCAAGGATACGGTCCAAAAGATGACTCGTGGGTGAATGAAGAAGATGTGAACGATGTCCTTTGAGAGTTCGTTGCTAGCAATAGCCTACCGAAAAGGCGAAGAAAAAGAAGGCGATAGATTTAATCACATTCTGCTATTTTATGTATTTATGTATTATGTATTGCTTTATTTTCTGTCGGCATGTCGATGCTTACGATATACGATACATATTGTATGAGTTGAACTGCTAAAATTGTTACATAAAATTCGGCTCAGGTTTGATATTATGCAAGAGCTCCTCAAACTGTAAAACTGTGAAATTAAATGTCGGCATTATGAGTAACTTAAAATATGCAGCTTACAAATTTGTAATATGAATCCAAATACAAAGCACTAATTGCATATTTAAGATAGCGTATTGTATCATTTTCGGGTTCCGTTTAGATGTTTCTTTCTGCACGACCTACTCTGTGCAAAGATACAAAACATGTTGTACATTGTATTCTACAGCTTTTATTTTCTAAGCATACTTATTTGGTGCTAGCTCAGCTTCAAGATAAATTTATGCTGTTAAACATACATGTTTTGTGTCAAAATACATCTGCACCTTCATGAGAACTACTTTGCGGAATATTCGACAATATCATTGATCTTAACATTTCTTTAACTATATTGATTTTGCAAGTAATTTTTTGCAAAGAAATCAGCTGTATATAAACACTTATGGCTATTTTATTATCTTCAATATAGATAACCTGTCTTATGTGTATCATTTTGTGCAATTATCAATAATGATCAAAATTGGTTTATACTGTATAGGAGAAAACATTTCTATTAATGAGGTGCATTATTTGTTTGAGCATGTTTACATTTATTTTTATTAACATTTTGTTCATGTGACTTTTATGAGTGTTTCAGAAAAATGAACCACGCATACCGATGATTGCATTGTATTTCATACTTGGCTTCATGTAAAAAAGTATCTCCATGGTGGAAAGTGGCAAGAGAAAATGTTGTGAGAGAATGTGCTGCAGAGTGAAAGCTCTGAAAGCGTAAAATTAATAAACCCCGGCCTGGTTCTTTTCGATCAGAATGTGTCAGTGTCAGATCAATTTAAAATTTCAATAAGTTTCTTAAGAAATTAAAAAAAAAATCAACGAGTCAAGCTGTAGCAGACGAACTGCTTAAGCAAACAATCCTCGGAATACACCAGTTCTCAGGCATCAGGAACCAATCAGCTTGTGATTTGTGACTCCATACCGTTGAAAAAGCAACAGACGCTCGAACAGTGATACAGAATATCGGACATTTACTTGATTTTACATCTCTGATGAAAGAACCTCATCTGTCATATATCGGGCATGCCATCCTATAGACATTCTCTTTATATACTAAAGACGGTGTTGCAGAAACAACAATTTTTTTACGCTACGCTTGCAATAAGATCATTTTTTCCTACTGCATTTTCTACATTTATGATTTTCTCGGCTTCATGATAAAAAATCTACCGAGTAATATTTGATATTATTTGCATGTCATGTTGTATGCTTAACTAAATTTGCAATTTAGTCCTAAAGTGGGGGGAGATGTTGAGCACTCAATTCTTGTGCCAACAGACAATCATCAATAGGATTAGAGTAACTATAATCCTCCGTTTTGTTTAATTGTTAATTTTATATGTGGCGTCGTTCCTAAATAATGCATGCTCATAGGAATTACTATAATTGGTATTTCTATTGTTTATAATAGCTATGTTATGTTTATAATTGTAAAACCCCTTTTGTTACTCCTTTGATTGTTGTCACCTGTTTGTTACCCACTCTTATAATAAGTGTCTTTGTTAGGATCTACAAGTATATATGCTACGGAAAATAATATACGGGAGGATCTAGAAGTGCATATCTGAATGATAAAACGTTGATTGAGAAATTATATTAATTATAAACTCGGATATATGTTATGGATATTCGATCATGTATAGTACGTGACTATCGTTCTTAAGTCTAATAACCAAAATGCTTTTCTTGGCGTAATAGACCCTGGTACACCCCTACTGCACTTATTATTTTTTATATCAATAAACATTTGTTATTTAATTTAATTTTATATCAATAAACATTTGTTATTTAATTTAATCATTCTTTTTAATTTATAAGGAGGTGCCCCGTTTGTGAGTAAAAAAGGGCTCACCATGGTGTACTTCAACATTTTTATCCGGGTCTGGAAGTTGGTCAAGACAGGCATTTCTTACTGTATGTCTTTTTATCCGAATCTGTCGGATAAGGTTTTACTTTACATCTTTTTACCCGGCTTTTGATGGTGGTCTGAATTTTTTGTGCTAACCGCCATCCCCCACCCCAATATAATATAGGTACGACCCTAAACGCAACCCTGACCCTTATACACAAGATTACGGTAATCGTCTCTACATAAGGTGAAGTTATAGCCGCAATATATATTACCTGGAGTGGTATTCTGCTCTGTCCTTATATTTAAGTACGTCCTTATTCTTGTATTAGATGGTTCATCCTTAATTTTTATCCTTATTTTTAAAAGACTTTAAGTTTGAGGGTAGAGCAGAATAGCTTTTTTATCCTTACTTTTAAAAATAAGGACATCCTTAAAAATAAGGAAAAAGCAGGATACCACTGCTGGTCTTGTGCATTCTTATCGACCAAAAAGCACTAGGAAGACATTCTTCATAACTACGCAAACACATGACTTACCTCGATGGAAGAGAAGGGGGACTTCATAATGCACCACAACTAACACTGACCCCTGACTCATTGAACTGTTACGTAACAGATGCGGATGAGTAAAGGTCAATTACAGGCAATGACATAGCCACACACAAAGAAAAAACTAGTGGATCAATAGTGGGTCGATAGTAAGCTGCTAATATTTTCAAGCAGTTTTAAAGAATACAGGAACACTTGGGAATCACCTATCCGGAAGTACTGATGATCTGATAAACTCCCCAGCTAAGTTAACAATTATTCCATTTTAGCAAGAGAGCCGCAAAACGGGGAAGGCGAGAGGGGGTGGGAGGGTGTTGATGACATCATACATCTTTCTTAATTTTCTATACCAGAAACGTGCGAGTAGCTACACCACGCTTAAAGTCCATCCAATTTTCCGCTGTCGAGATATTTTGCTCAAAAACATAAATTTTTGTGTAATGCCGTTTTCATAATTTCACTACACACACCAAAAGTTGAAAGAGCCGTCCGACTCATTCAAGGAATAACCATTTTGTTCCAAATTATATGCATATTTTACATGATGACGGCATGTGTCGTTTTCGTTCGCTTTACTCGCCATAAAATGTGACAGAGTCTTTCGGACCCACTAAGTTACAACTTTCTTTAATGCTCAGCGGCTAAGAAATGCTACATATAGGATTTTAACGTAATGACTACAGGATACGCTTTTGTTAATTTCGCCACATTCGTCAAAAGTTGTCAGAACTGTCAGACTGATCCATAGAAAATCCATACAAAATTTGACATGACCTTTCCATACTGAGATATTTTGCCCACAAAATCTTATTCAAAATATATACATTTTATGTGATGACGTCATACGCCGCAGTTATTCGTTGCAATGGCAACAAAATTTGATGGAATCTGTCGGATCTACAAAGCAACAATCCCACCAAGTTTAAACTTTCTCCGATGTTCAGCGTTTGCTAAATTTCGCACAAAAATTTCTGCGAAATGACGTCATGCGCCTTCCCTAATGACATGCGTATAAAAAATGGATAAAACAAGGAATCAAACAGATCAAATTTGAAATATCGAGATATCTTGCATTTTGTTCACAAAGACCTCGTGCAGGCCTCTGCTATATCTAACTTGTAGTCCATTCAGAGATCCCGCGCTCCTGGAGTCCTGGAATTTTATAATTAGGGAAATTGAAAATGTAATTAAATAAAATCATAACATGCACTGAGTGACAATGAACTGCCTTATAAAGGAATCGATAAGCAAATGTTGCGTTCTCTAAAACCGCGTACGAAAGTTTTCTTCTCACCACTCGACCATCCAAAGTATAAACAAATGTGAGTAATAGCAAATTTGTCTCAACAAGTCCTGGAAAGGCCTGAAAATTTACCTCAAAACGTCCTGGAAATTCCTGTATTTTTTGGTGCAAAAAGCGCTGGAACCGTATATATATATATATATATATATATATATATATATATATATATATATATATATATATATATATATATATGCGGTGGCACTCGTGGGGAGAGGCGGTGGCCTTTACTTGAGAAGTAAAGCTGTGTTTGCCCCAGGAAGACTATAACCCATCCCACAACGCCCAGCTCGCAGTCTCATAAGGGGTCGGTGGCCGAGTGGTTAAAGACGCTTGCCAGCCGTGCTGTTATGGTTCTGTAGCCCGAGTTCGAATCCCGCTCGTGGTCAGGAATGCTATAAATAATGAATGATTATTTACTTTTAAAACGGTGCAAGTGACGTGAAACTGCGGGGCTCTTTTGCGCCCCGCCTATCCTGTAATCTTTGTTTAAATATCAAGCGTTTTCAGCCGGCAAAAGATGTTTGCTAAGTGTCACTATGTGTGTTCTTGTGTTGCTTCAGGGATTTAAAAATCCGGCGCGATGGCGCCTCAATCCATAAGGGATGCTTGCGAAGTGTCACTCGCTATCTGTTCAGTTTTGCTATAGGGATTAAAATCTGGCTTTAAAAGGGGGGCCTTTTTTCTACCACCTCATTCGCAATCTGCAAGCGCAGAAACAGCAGCTCGTTAGCAAAGAAAACCCGCCGTCCAACCCAATGCTCTTTAAAGTATGTTATAAAATTTTAAATTATCAGTAGTATGTGTAGTTGACAAAGTTATGTTGAAAGCTATATAAGTTCTAATAATGTTCTATGTGTTGCCACGTTATTGCTGGAGTCTATTAAAGAAACACTACCCAAACCGCTTTTTTTTATTATTTCGCAGCGTGTTAGAGACCGATGGAAAAGACTGATCATTCTCTCATCTTAACGAACTAAGACATTTAGCGTTTACACAGACACGCGCTGAATAGAGTTTTAATCATGACAATTTGCAAAACCCCCGAGGGATGTCGGTGTGCCTATATAGTCCTCCAATGTAAAGTTAGGGTTGCATTATTGTTAGGCGTATGTGCCAGTAGACAGGGATTTCAGAGACACTACATGGGCATGTCGAAATTATAATAATCCTGAGTTTAAAAAAATGGAAGAAAAATAAATAAATAAATATACATGTATGCGCACATTGAACAGTATTTATTTATTTATTTTTATTTATTTATTTGTTTTTTTGGGTTTTTTTTGCCGACGATCACCCACCATCTGCCTGTGATAAAATGGCAATTTTCATAAATGATCACTAAAAAAAATAAATAAATAAATAAAAATCACTGCAATATCAATGTTATAATTGTTATAAGAATGCACACATTCAATTCATGTATTAAAAAGTGTCATCATATGACTAGATGTTATATAGCTGATATTCACAGAGCATTGTGATTGTATAAAATGTCAATACGCGGTCATTAACAAGGACGTTGTGGCTTTTCTATTTCAGTTGCACTATGCCCTTATTCAAAACATCACCATGTTTTCTGGAATACAGGGTGGGCCACAGGAAGAAGTCAATATCTTGGCCTATGTCATCCACTGCTCTGTCAGTCTCGTGATATCTCTTCTCATATCTCGTGGCGTCCGTGGCCACGTGATATGGCGGATTGACGACGTTCATACGCCACGCCAGGCGACAGGCGTCGTGAAGGAATGCGGTGAAAGTCGGATGATTGAGGAGAGTAGGAGTGGTGCATTCTGGGAAGTGATTTTGAAGCTCATCCACCACACCCTGTAATACAACAAAATAAAAGCGCACATGATTGATTGATCAATTCATTAATTGACTGATTGATGGATTGATTGACGGTATCCAACCCAACGATCCCTGGCCCCTCAGTTGAACCAAATAACCGTGCCAGGGTATTGCAGTAGTTTTAAGAACTGGAATTAGTTCAAAACTTGTTCTTCTCCCGACAGTAGCTTCGTGATTACGAGAAAAGGTGTAGAAATTATAAAAGCTTGGGGGGGGGGGGGGGGGTTAACTAACCGAGGTGAGTGGCGAGACGTTGACGACGTCAGCTGTGTCCTCCATGAATGACGTCAGACGGGTGAGGAAGTCGTCTGGCAGTTGTCCGGTGCTGGAGAGCTGCCCATACTGACGATTCAAGCCTTGTCTCTGTCATAGGAACATGAAGATATGTCATAGGAACATGAAGATATGTCATAGGAACATGAAGATATATCATAAGAACATGAAGATATGTCATAAGAACATGAAGATATGTCATAGGAACATGAAGATATGTCATAGAAACATGAAGATATGCCATCGGAACATGAAGATATGTCATAGGAACATGAAGATACGTCATAGGAACATGAAGATATTTCATAGGAACATGAAGATATGTCATAGGAACATGAAGATATGTCATAAGAACATGAAGATATGTCATAAGAACATGAAGATATGTAGAGGTGTGAAGTGTGAAGCAGGCAGCGAGATGTGGAGGTGGCCAGAGTGATAAAGAAGGAAGACGGGGAAGAAGAGGAAGAAGAGAAGAAGAGAAGAAGAGATGAAGAAGAGACAGGGAGGAGGAGGTGGGAGAGAGGAAAGTGATGAAGAAGAATAATGAGGACGAGGAGGAGGAGGAAGAGGAGGAGGAAGAGAAGAAGAAGAAGAAGAAAAGAGAGGAGGAGTTGGGGAGGAGAAGAAGATGAAGAAGAATAAGATGATTAGAAGGAGGTAGAAGAAGAAGGGGGGCACGAGGAGGAGAAGAAGAAGAAGAAGAAGAAGAAGAAGAAGAAGAAGGAGGAGGAGGAGGAGGAGGAAGAAGGGGAGAAGGAAGATAAGAAAAAGAAGAAGAGAGGAGGAGATAGATAAGAGGAAGGGGGTGGAGAATCAGAGGAAGAAGACGTGGAGGAGGAGGATGTAGAAGAAGAAGAAGAAGAAGAAGAAGAAGAAGAAGAAGAAGAAGAAGATAGAGAAGAAGAAAGAAAGAAAGAAAGAAAGAAAGAGAGAAAGAGAGAAAGATAGAAAGAAAAGAAAAGAAAGAAAGAAAGGAAGAAAGAAAGAAGAAAGAGAGAAAGAGAGAAGAGAAAA
The DNA here is from genome assembly GCA_949752745.1 of Protula sp. h YS-2021. Lineage (NCBI taxonomy): Eukaryota > Metazoa > Annelida > Polychaeta > Sabellida > Serpulidae > Protula > Protula sp. h YS-2021. The sequence goes on from OX457025.1 coordinate 3,949,329, forward strand.
GAAAGAGAGAAAAGAAAGAAAGAAAGAAAGAAAGAAAAGACTATGGAGAACAAGAAGGAGAAAGAGCAGAAGAAGACGAATTCGTGTGTAGAGTGGGTGCGGGGAAGAAAGAGAAAGAAGAGAGAAAAAGAAAATGAAGGAAGAATATGAACATGAATGGGTGAAAATGTACCAGACTGTAAAGTGAGTCTGACCTGCGCTAGCTCTATCTGCCTGACGTTGTCCAGAATAGATCCAGAACGCTTTGACTTCCCTTCCGTCATCCCATGGACGTTTGGCGGCTTGGTTGGGTTAAGTATTATGGCTTCAATATTTGCCAGGAACGCCGACACCCTCTCCCTGGCCACGTGGTGTGAGAGCTAAACAACCATTGGTTAAAATAAATATATGTATTACATTTGAATCTGTAAAATCAGTGACTTACCAAAGTCACTCAAAATTTCACTTACATTGTAAAGTCAGTTTCACTAAAAAAACAGTGATGTTAAAAAGTCACTGATTTTAAGCCTCCAAAATTTGACATATTCACTGAAATGAGTTTGAAAAGGATGGAATTAGATTTCCTTGATTTTCCGCTGTTATACTATTGCTCATTGGGATTTGTGGTTGTTGTGACGGATAACTGAAATTAATCCATATTTGTTTCTATTTTAGATAAGGGTTTTTTTTTTTGCAATTGAGATATTATGGACTGCTGTGGTATGAATTTGGCCTTTGAAAAATGGTATTTGTTATCTCTTGGAGCCCTATTGATACACATCCCGTGATACACCTCCCCGGTCATTATTATTATTATTATTATTATTATTATTATTATTATTATTATTATTATTATTATTATTATTATTATTGCTATTATTATTATTATTGTTATTGTTATTGTTATTATTATTATTATTATTATTATTACTTATTACTTATTACTTATTGATGTTATTTTAGGGCTTCACATAAAGTCCTTACCTCCATAATACTGCAAATAAACGCGAGTTGTTTGTTCGTGTTGACATGCGGCAAGTGATGCGCCACCTGGCGTCGGACTCTGTCAAACGCTTCTCTCTGTAGGCGCCTGTAGGCGTCCAGGAATTCGTCTTCGTATATCTCGCTGGTACCCTTGGAAACAGAGTGCTTTGTACCGGGGCTTCTTGTCTCTAGCCTATCGATCATAGCAACAGAGTATATATGTATATATTCAGCGATTATTTGCATTTTTCGTTATTATTCAACAACGGCATTTTTGTATTCATGGAAATCGTGATAAAGCTGAAAACTGCTTAAATCCAAAAGACAAGGACAGGGATGGTTCAAGGAGGTAGGACGGGAGATGGAGGAGGGGTGGGGGGGTGGGAGTTGAAGCTGCTCTATCGTTTTCCATGGCAATAGTGAGCTGAAATTTTTGACGGAAAAAATCCGTCTTACACCCCTGGGGCATTGCCATCACGAGTCCTTGTCAAACAATAACATTGGTGAGAAGGTCCTCATCCTGCGCTTTGCCCCCCCCCCCCTGCCCAGAAGGCCATCCCCGGTTCTTCCTATTGGGGATAATTGTGACTAACGACAGCATTTACCTTTCTCTGAGAAGTAGTTTCTCTTTCCTTTCTCGTTCCAAGGTAAGCTGCAGCATCTTCACGCGATGTTTCAGCTCATCCGGGGCGTTTGCCTCCCCCCACGCCCATTGGTCCTCATGTCCAGGGTCAGCTCTTACAGGACTGTGCCCAGGTGTTGTCCGTAGGCTAGCGTGTCGCCGAAGCACTTCCCGCGACTTCCCGCCTTCGGCTAGGATGATCGGCGTTGGGGAGTAGATCCCACCTTTGTCCTTCTTCCGTTGCCGATCGTCGTCCCAGTCGCTGGAGAGGTCAGAGCGCGGTGTCGTCAAGCCGGATCGCGGCGTCATGACGTCATCCTCGAAGACGTCATCACGTGACTGCGACGGCCGAGGAGGAAGCTTCACCTCCAGGCCTCTTTTCCTTAACTCTCCGCGGAGCAGAACGACATCTTCGCGCAGACCGTTCCTCTCCACTTCGCGCTTGCGCACTAACTGCGCCTTGGCATCGCGCTCTTCCTGTAGCTCACTATTGATCTGTTTTAGCTCGTGGACGTCTTCCGACAGCTGCTTAATGACACTGTACTGCTCGTACAGACGCGTGGCTATCGTCGTGAGTGTCTCCACCACAGGTGCGGGAAGTTCTTGCGCAGTGATTTCCTTCACGGGACTATATTCAGGCCAAATCGTAAGCACTTGTAATAAAGCCTTTTCAAAGATGGCGAGCTGAGCACCTGTTGCATGCACATCGGACAGCGGCTGCTCGTAATCTGCTGCTGGAATGTCTTCTGATACACCCTGTAAATTGACATTGCACATCCTGTATTATACCCGCTGATACACCCTGTAAAATGACATGCCACACCCTGTATTATATCAGATTATATACCCTGTAAAATGACATGGTATACCCTATGTTATACCCCCTGATACACCATGTAAAGTGGCATGCACATCCTGTGTTATACCTGCCGATAAACCCTGCAAGATGACTTGAACCAAACTGCATTATATTTTCTGTAACACGCAGTAAAAGTGACATGATACACCGTGTATTACATCTTTTGATACACCCTGTACAAGTAATATGACACACCCTGTATTATATCTCCTGATTTACCCTGTAAAAGTGATGTGACAAAATATGTGTTACGCCTTGTAATACACATTATACAAGTGACACGACACATGTTTTACATATCGTTACACCCTGAAAAGAGACGCGACACATCCTGAATTATATATAGACGGTCTAGATCAAGCTCCAAACACACAAATAGACCGGAGGTGGCTGTGCCTAAACGCACTGGCCATCGAACAAGAGGTTACCGGACAAGTGATCACTGTACTCCTGGCAACCGGACATCCGGCCACCACATAAATGAAAAACCCGGACAACTGGACACCAAGGAATTTTTAAAGGAAACGTTAAGTTATTTTTCATTTTACTTCACAAAAGCTAAGGTTCGCTTATCTCAACCTTTAGACGGGATCCCCCTTATTTTCGGTAATCAACGCATAAATTATGAACTGATCTTTTCTAATCAAGTAGGCGTACAATGCAAATAAACATTACCATAATTACCTGATTAGGTAAAACCAGAAAAAACTGGAGTTTGAAAGAGCGACCCTTGACCCGCATTCCAAGAAATATTATTGGAAGGGAATCTTTGAAGAACTTTTCATCAAGTTTCCAGGATAACAGGTGCTTATGGATACTTTTACCCATGGATCCCCCACCCCATACCTGCTTAGGTCTTTTTGCCAATTCTCTCAACCAACAGAGGCTTTTTATAAAGTTGGATTATAATAATAATTTCACTTTATTCCAATTTTGACTTAGATAACAGAAAGCTGGGCCCCGTGTCTTATCTTTGAATTTGATGCGTAACTGCAGTAACAGTTATCTGTGATTGTATGTAATCAGTGTCTGCACTCTCTCTAGTGACATCATAAAAACTCGAAAAGCCAATAAAACTGTCCAAATTAGTCTGTTTATAGTAGTTGAAAAACGGGGGTTCTAAAACAGGAAGTGACGTCATAGTGACGTCACATGGTGTTTTAGAATCCCCACGGGGGTTCTCAAACAGGAAGTGACGTCATAGTGACGTCACATGGTGTTTTAGAACCCCCACGGGGGTTCTAAAACAGTGACGTCATATTGACGTCATATAGAGGTCAAATTGACGTCATATGGACGTCACATGGACGTTAATATGAACGTCACATGGTGTTTTCGAATCCCCACGGGGGTCCGAAAACAGTGACGTCATATTGACATCATATTGACGTCATATAGAGGTGATATGAACGTCATAATGACGTGATAGGAATATTTTCCCGATCAATAACCTTCTGGCCGGAATGGCTCAGTCGGTAGAGCATAGGACCCATAATGCTGAAGCATGACCCGGAGGTCAGTGGTTCGAACCCACCCTCAGGCATGACTTTCAATCATAGTATTGGTCCTCAATATTCGGAGACCCCCCCCCGTCCTCAGTCTTCAGAGACCCCCCCCCGTCCTCAATCTTCAGAGACCCCCCCCCCCCTCGGTTCTCAATCTGAGGACCCCCCCCCCCCGGGTCCTCCATGTGACGACTTCTATCATCTGTCTATCATACCATGGGGACCCCCCCCCCTGGGTCCTCAAACTTGGAAGACCCCCCCCCCCCCCCCAGGATGTGACTATGTAACAACAAAAAGCTATATGACTATTTAATTGCTATGTGAACATAATTAGCTTCAAGTATGTATGTCATAATCAGATCGTTCAACAGTCAAGCCGCGATAGCTCACTTGGCAGAGCAAACGGCTAGCAACCTGAGAGTCCCGGGATCGATGCCACATCGGGGCAAACTTTTTTTTTGGTTTTTTGTTCACTTTTATGACTCTGTGACATTATGTGACAACATGTGACTGTGACATCATGTGACTCTGTGACATTATGTGACTGTGACTGTTTGTTTTTTTTTTTGTTTTTTTTTTTTTTTTAACATAATGGCTATATTTCTATGTCTATTATCACTATTATTATGATAATATTTAATTAGTCATATTTCAATGGTTCTAACCACACAGCATAGGAATAAGTACATATGTACAGAGTGTGGGGAAACCGATCAATAAATTTTAGAGTGCACTCGTTCAGAGTGTGGAGGAAACCGATCGATAAAATTTCAGAGTGCACTCGTTCAGACCGTGGGAACGATCGATAAATTCGAAAACATCAAAGGCCTAGACCGTGGGAACGATCGATAAATTTGAAAACATCAAAGGCCTAGACCGTGGGAACAATCAATAAATTTCAGAGTGCACTAATTCAGAGCGTGGGAACGATCAATAAATTTGAGAAGGAATGGGATTTTTCACAACTCTATGTTTTATGTTATAGTAGTTGGAAAATGACACTTCTAAAGCACATTTAACAAATGTAGGTTTTTATAACATATAATATATAAAATAAGTTTGAACATTTTAGCATGCTACTTATTTAAATGTTCTAAAGTTATAGTAGTGGAAAAATGGTGGTTCTAGACCAACTTTAACAAATTTAGTTATTAACACCATATGATATATAAAACAAGTTTGAACATTTTAGCATGCTACTTATTTGAATATTCTAAAGTCATAGTAGTGGAAAAATGATGGTTCTAGACCAACTTTAACAAATTTTGTTTTTTGACAAAATATGATGTATAAAATAAGTTTGAACATTTTACCATTTTGTAGTAGGGTAAAAATAAGGGTTCTAGACCAACTTTAACAAATTTAGTTTTTAACACCATATGATATATAAAATAAGTTTGAATATTTTAGCATGCTACTTATTTGAATGTTCTAAAGTCATAGTAGTGGAAAAATGGTGGTTCTAGACCAATTTTAACAAATTTTGTTTTTTGACAAAATATGATGTATTAAATAAGTTTGAACATTTTACCATGGTGTAGTAGGGTAAAAATAAGGGTTCTAGACCAACTTTAACAAATTTTTGTTTTTTTTGACAACATATGATGTATAAAATAAGTTTGAACATTTTACCATGGTGTAGTAAGGTCAAAATCAGGGTTCTAAACCAACTTTAACAAATTTAGTTTTTTACACGTTTCAGACGATTCTACCACTTGGTTGGTTGGTTGATTGTTGGAAAATGGGAAGTGAAAATGTGGATAGTTATGTAGGAAAACTGCGCCCATTCAAAAGACGTGTTCGAATGGCAAGCCCATTTTAAAGACGTGTTCGAATGGCAAGCCCATTTTAAAGACGTGTTCGAATGGCAAGCCCATTCAAAACACGTGTTCGAATAATTTTTGAAAGATATTACGTCGTGGTATTGTTCAACAAATTGTTCAACATGTTCAACACGTTCAACATGTTCAACATGTTCAACATGTTCAACAAGTTCAACATGTTCAACATGTTCAACAAGTTGTTCAACATGTTCAACATGTTGTTGCTCAACATGTTGTTCAACATGTTCAACATGTTGTATATAAAGCTATGTTTAAAGACTTTCTCATCATTTGAATAGTGTAGGTTGAACCGAAAGGATGTATACATGCAACATTTGTTCGAAATCTTACAATTGGCCGCAAAGTCTTAAAAGACACTTAAAGGTTGCTCACGCTTCAGAAGTGGATGAAGAATTGGATATGGAAAACCCTGTAAAACTACCTTTCACGGAAACTTTAGATGAGTCTTCTATGGAAAGTCAAAGCGTCAACATAGCTGAAAAGAATGCACATGCTTGTACAGAATGTGGTGCATTGTACAACAGCGAAGAAGCTTTGCTCAAACATATGGAGCAGTGTGGTGAGGATGCTGATGACAGGAGTTCTGAAAGTGAGTCAGAAACAGACTCTGAAAGTGAGTCAGAAATAGACTCTGTTTGGCATGATATGGTTCAAGACGTCTACGATGACTATGATAACATATTTCAAGAAAAGGTTTCAGAATATGAAGAACAAGGACTTGAAGATGCGCGTGAAATAGCAAGTTATGACCTTCGACCCATTTATAAGCATGGACTAAAACAACTGTTTATGAGACTGTTCAACTATACCCAGCGTCTACAACAAAGCAAACATTATCAAAAGATTTTAGAGGACTTTAATTACTTTGTTGATGAAAAACATTATAAATATTCAAAGGCATTAAAGGCGGCTATAAGGAAAAACAATGCATTCTTTGAAGAGCTACTAGATATGGAGGAGGAGGAGGATGGTAGCAGTGACAACAAAAGTGGCATGGACAGTGAACAGAGTGAAACAGATGCAGAAAAATAGACTTATTTGACTAAACTTTGTAATAAAGACTTTATAAATGTTGTAATATTTTATTAACTTAAGCGTTGTGTAATATATGTCTTGCTTTGCAACATATAAAGTCGTAAGGTTCCTGACACGGTTTTAATTGAGCCGTAAACCATATATCATATATTGGGTATTATAGTTAATTTTGTATTATTATGTATTATATTCAAGAATTGTATTATTACGTATTATATTCAAGTATTGTTTTATTATGTATTATATCCAAGTATTGTTTTATTATGTATTATATCCAAGTATTGTATGAGAAAAATAAAAAGTTGAAAAGCATCATATGTGTTTTTATTGAACATTACAAATATGTACAATTATGATAAAAACAAAACTATTTCAAATACATATTATGTTAATACATGTGCAGAAGAACTTAACTTAAAATTTTATAACAACTGACTTCACATGAACATAGATAAAGTTAATTTCATAGTCTACATATGAAGACAATTTAATTTGAACTACATATCAAATGTACATGTCCATATGAGTCAAAGCTAAGTTCTTGTCAAGCTTCAAAACCGTCGGTCCAATCTTCTGCACTGTGATGAAATCACAGCATCCACTAAGCTCGTCATGCTGTTAAAACTGTATACAGTCATCTCGCTGTCTACTCAACCATCTTCTGACAGTCACTGCATTTATACAGATCCATTTTCTGAAGCATGAGATCCACTGACGTCATTTGCTTCTTCAACATGTGCCAGTCTTTCAATGACAACAAAATTCCCTTCTTGGTAGGATATAATCTCCAAGATGCATGATTCGTAATATATTTACGAATGTTAACCATCACTTTCTGTTGATAATTCACCAATTTAATATATGTTTCTCCATTAATGGGTATCATAACCGGTGAATCGTCTACACGCATCTTCTTCATAGTGGTATCAGCTTTACGCTCCGGTTCTCGCTTCACATTAGGCTCTGTCGTATTTTTTCGCATTTTACACGGCGGCGTCATAGCTGGTAACTCATCTAAGATGTGGTCGCTTTTGACGCTGCTGACGTGACTTCGCCTTAGACTTTACCATGGGCATTGCCTTAGACTTTGCTGTAGGTATTGTCTCAGGCTTTGCTATAAAATTTTCTGCAGGCATTGCCATAGATGGTAGTTGTTGTTCACTCACTGCAGACATGTTCACTCTTCAGTATCTTGATACAGAATGTGCGTTATGTCTGAGGGTAGGTACCTTTTATGCTCTATAGGGAGCTGCTACACTCGAGGTTGGACACACTATGTCCTAAAATGTTTAGAAATAATTTTATCATATGCGACTTTGCAGCCAATTGTAAGATTTCGAACAAATGTTGCATGTATACATCCTTTCGGTTCAACCTACACTATTCAAATGATGAGAAAGTCTTTAAACATAGCTCTATATACAACTTGTTGAACACGTTGAACAACATGTTGAACAACAACATGTTGAACATGTTGAACAACTTGATGAACATGTTGAACAAGTTGAACATGTTGAACTTGTTGAACTTGTTGAACATGTTGAACTTGTTGAACATGTTGAACATGTTGAACAACTTGTTGAACATGTTGAACATGTTGAACTTGTTGAACATGTTGAACATGTTGAACATGTTGAACGTGTTGAACATGTTGAACAATTTGTTGAACAATACCACGACGTAATATCTTTCAAAAATTATTCGAACACGTGTTTTGAATGGGCTTGCCATTCGAACACGTCTTTAAAATGGGCTTGCCATTCGAACACGTCTTTAAAATGGGCTTGCCATTCGAACACGTCTTTAAAATGGGCTTGCCATTCGAACACGTCTTTTGAATGGGCGCAGTTTTCCTACATAACTATCCACATTTTCACTTCCCATTTTCCAACAATCAACCAACCAACCAAGTGGTAGAATCGTCTGAAACGTGTAAAAAACTAAATTTGTTAAAGTTGGTTTAGAACCCTGATTTTGACCTTACTACACCATGGTAAAATGTTCAAACTTATTTTATACATCATATGTTGTCAAAAAAAACAAAAATTTGTTAAAGTTGGTCTAGAACCCTTATTTTTACCCTACTACACCATGGTAAAATGTTCAAACTTATTTAATACATCATATTTTGTCAAAAAACAAAATTTGTTAAAATTGGTCTAGAACCACCATTTTTCCACTACTATGACTTTAGAACATTCAAATAAGTAGCATGCTAAAATATTCAAACTTATTTTATATATCATATGGTGTTAAAAACTAAATTTGTTAAAGTTGGTCTAGAACCCTTATTTTTACCCTACTACAAAATGGTAAAATGTTCAAACTTATTTTATACATCATATTTTGTCAAAAAACAAAATTTGTTAAAGTTGGTCTAGAACCATCATTTTTCCACTACTATGACTTTAGAATATTCAAATAAGTAGCATGCTAAAATGTTCAAACTTATTTTATATATCATATGGTGTTAATAACTAAATTTGTTAAAGTTGGTCTAGAACCACCATTTTTCCACTACTATAACTTTAGAACATTTAAATAAGTAGCATGCTAAAATGTCCAAACTTATTTTATATATTATATGTTATAAAAACCTACATTTGTTAAATGTGCTTTAGAAGTTTCATTTTCCAACTACTATAACATAAAACATAGAGTTGTGAAAAATCCCATTCCTTCTCAAATTTATTGATCGTTCCCACGCTCTGAATTAGTGCACTCTGAAATTTATTGATCGTTCCCACGGTCTAGGCCTTTGATGTTTTCAAATTTATCGATCGTTCCCACGGTCTAGGCCTTTGATGTTTTCGAATTTATCGATCGTTCCCACGGTCTGAACGAGTGCACTCTGAAATTTTATCGATCGGTTTCCTCCACACTCTGAACGAGTGCACTCTAAAATTTATTGATCGGTTTCCCCACACTCTGTACACATGTACTTATTCCTATGCTGTGTGGTTAGAACCATTGAAATATGACTAATTAAATATTATCATAATAATAGTGAAAATAGACATAGAAATATAGCCATTATGTTAAAAAAAAAAAAAAAAAAAAAAAAAAACAGTCACAGTCACATAATGTCACAGAGTCACATGATGTCACAGTCACATGTTGTCACATAATGTCACAGAGTCATAAAAGTGAACAAAAAACCAAAAAAAAAGTTTGCCCCGATGTGGCATCGATCCCGGGACTCTCAGGTTGCTAGCCGTTTGCTCTGCCAAGTGAGCTATCGCGGCTTGACTGTTGAACGATCTGATAATGACATACATACTTGAAACTAATTATGTTCACATAGCAATTAAATAGTCATATAGCTATATGATGTTACATAGTCACATCCTGGGGGGGGGGGGGGGTCTTCCAAGTTTGAGGACCCAGGGGGGGGGGGTCCCCATGGTATGATAGACAGATGATAGAAGTCGTCACATGGAGGACCCGGGGGGGGGTCACTATGACGTCACTTCCTGTTTTAGAACCCCCGTTTTTCAACTACTGTTTATTTCAATTGTAAAACCTTCATTTGGGAAACACTATACATGTGTATTGAAAAAAATGAGGATTGATTCTTTTATTCGTTTATGTGAATGATAAGATAAAGGAATTAAAAGAAAAAAAAAAGAACAAGCCTTCAAATGAAGAACTTGTCTGTTTTATGCGGTGGCTCGAAGCTAGTACAGCTATAATTACTTTATTTCCACTTGAGGTGCAAAATTTATCGGCTTATAAAACTATAATGTCTTGAGATATAAAATGCTTTTTCTCACTGGGGGGAGGGGGGGGGGCGAGGGGGAGTCCAAGGGGTGCTGCGTGGTTACAAACCCCACCCCGTTCCATATCTCCCAACTTCAATCTAGCGACCCCCCTCCCCCCCCCTACGCCCAAAAAACACCTTTAAGTAAAGGGTAAAAATGCATGATTTGTGGAGCAAATGAGCATCCCACCACCTCCACTCCTCCACTCCTTCCAAATCCAGATTCCCTGTAACCCCCTCAACATAATCCTGTCTGGATCTCTGAATGATTTCTCGCATTCTGGATAGCGATGTCCTCTTTTCGATCAGCACAGTTTTATGACACTTCCCAAAGCGCGAGTCACTTTTCTAGCGCACTTACCGATTTTAATCTCTGAAAAAAAAAGAGACCACGAACGGGAGATGTTTATTTTGAAATGCTTAAGAAGACATTAATTTTAGAAATAGAAACGAAACGTGAAGAATGCGGACGATAAGTCATGCATTGTTAATTTGTCACGACATATCTGATAATTTATTAAAAGGAGCTTTCTTTTTTATCAAAGGTAATTGTCACAAGTGGATTTCAGAAAAAAAATAAAAACGTTACAGCTAAAACGAAAATTTAAATATGTCGATAAAAAATCGCGAAAGCGTTTTATTGACAACCTGTTATCACTTTAACTGTGTCTGAATAACCAGCCAAATAAAAACGTAAAGCTGTGAGAGTAGGCACTTGTAGCACTGCATTGAGAATATTGTGCACACAATAAGAGCACTATTTCAGGAATAGTCTTGTTCATATGGGCATATTTAGGGTCACAGACACGTGTGAGCATCAACACACAACATGCGCACCCTGTACACCCATGCCTGCACACAGGCACATAGGCACGTGTGCACACCTAGCACGCAGCGTGCACACTCCTGAATATTCTTGCCCTCACAAATCAAAATAGAATGTTAAAGCTTTGCATTCCGACTTATGTCTGTAGACCACAGCGATTTTATATAATTTAAATATAATTTAATTCCAGACGTCAATCACTTCCCACCATAGAACACAAGATAAGGTTTCATCATATGATTTAAAAAAAACGAAAACGAAAACAAGAAATAAGAAAGGTATAACGTAAAATCTGATAATAATTTTGTGACGTGGAGATCAGTATTTTAATTTATAGAAAAACAAAACACTTACGGTTTATATCAACACGCCTGGTGACAGCTTTTAACTTTGCCCCCCCCCCCAAAAAAAAATAATAATAAGCCACTTCCTTGACCGCTTACACACTTAAAAATCACTTGTATTTACCCTTTTAACCGTGCTACAATTTCACTACATAAAACAGCACTTAACCTGTGATATAAAGAAGTACATAGAACAGAGAAGAGTGTGTAGCGAACATTTACAGAAGTAAGGATGGGCTTCTGAATGTTTTAAACAAACGCTATTTTATATCTCAATGTCTTTGTCTGAACGTTTTTGAACATTTTATGTGGAAGATATATAAGCTATATAGAGTGGCTTGGCTCCATTGAAGCATCTTTAATAAGATTTATATTACACTTAGATTTTTCAACAATAGAATGAGCAGGACATTATTATCCACGAATTTTCTGCGATTATGCGGGTCACAGGACATTATTATTTGATAAAAGAAAATAATGTTCTGTCATTGAATTCTGCAAATTTGTTGTTACTAAGAGCAACTGAATCGGCAGGCGTTGACCAGGAACAACTGACCTTGTTCCTCATCAAAGGGCTGTTTCATTGAACTCATCAAGTTAAAATATAAAAACTGACCTGGTCTATGAAATTCCTACCCAAAAATAATAATCGAATGAAAAAATCGGGTGTAAAAAAATCTGGAAGTGCAAAAAAATCCGGGAGGAGGTGGGGGAGGGGGGGCGGCACTCACGTACCAACTGCTTAACATGCGTACACGTGGCTTTTTTAAACTACACCTAAACGCGGAGTGCTAATTTTGAAATAACACCCGCTTTGTTTGTTTAAACAGGTCTCGCTCCCATCATTAAACATACTCTAAACATTCCCCTGGTGAGGGAAATTTTTCAAAAATAGCATAGGATTCAGTCGTGGCCAGATTATTTTTTAAGAAAAAAATATGTACAGTAAAACCTGCCCACACACGACAAGGGGGGGGGGGGGGACTGGCGGATTTTGTCCAGTATATAGAGGTGCCTGGTATTTCAGTGGTCATGTAAACCAATGGGGAAAAAACAGGATTGAGAATTCTTGTCCGGTATTGGCAGATGTCCGGTATTTCAGGGTTTGTCAAGAATGAGGTTTTACTGTAGTTGTTTATTGCTTAACACATCTATCCCTATCTGTAATAAATCTGGATAAAATTTGTAAGTTGAAATGATGTTACTCCTCGAACATTGTTATGTGAAAAAAAACCCGCGCGTTGTTCGTGTCAAAATGAAAAGCCCAGATAGTGAACTGATAACACTGACAATACATGTATTTTCGCACATCAATTTATAATGAATTGAACATAAAATTTACATTAGATAAGCAATTCTTCTTAGATTTCGGACATATAATGTAGTTATATTCTGTTCACCTCATACCAGTACATTATAATATGCCCAAAATCTAAGAATTGTATTCTATCTATAATGTATAGCCCATACATATGCATATATAATTCTGGACAATTGCCATATTTTTCAGGCTCTGCTCAGTGGGAATAAATAGAAGATAAACTAAAAAAAAAACAAACAAACAAACAAACAAACAAACAAAAAAGACGTTGAAAAGTACTTAGTGTCGGGACGGCATTCTCTACATAAAACGCATGATTCAAATCATTATTTATAACCAGTTGTTGTCTTATTTTGCATTTTAGCGACTTGCCTCAACTGATCTTTGCTTTGCGACACCAAAGAAATTTTTGGTGGATCAAGAAATCTATTACTGCACCTGTTTATTGATCTACAGTTTTATTGATAGTTGATTGGTTGATTTTATCCTGGTTGCAAACAAAAACCTGGATCACGTGATAAAATGACCGTACTGAATGATTTCTGTATTTGTACTCAAGAGTTTGGTTTTAAGGTACTTCAGCGCATGTAATTTCTGAACATGACCAAACTGGAATCTATGTAACAGCACTTGAAGTTTTTGCGGATTACTGTTTCACACTAAATGTTTACTACACCGACCATTCTTTCAACTACCTTATTTTAAAGAGGGGTGATGATGTGAATTAACATTTGCTAGACGCATGCTCAATATTGTCGTTGTCGAAAATAGTGCTCAAAAGAATCAAACTGAAATTCGACGGCGTGGACACAGGGAAGGGTGACTTTGAAATTATACTGTGTTTCTTTTTTGGGCATATAAAAAAAAACTTAAATTAGCGGTCGATTAGATGGGGCAATAGGGGCTTATTTGTGGTCTGAGGGTTGGGACTAAGGTTGGCTGTCTACTGCAGCCGGATCGTGATCCTGTTTTGATCCCAGATGAAATAAATGTTTCATTTTCTTTAAAGAGTAGTCAGAACTTTTTGAATAGGATGATCTCAAAAGAATCATATTGTCAGTTTTACTATATGATGCTGCGGCATTATTCTTGCTAAGTTATACGATATGATATTGTGACAGTTTCTCGTTAAGTTTTGTGACATGATATTGGGACAGTATTCTTGTTAAGTTTTACGATATGCGATTGTGACATTTTTCTTGTTAAGCTTTACGATATGATATTGTGACAGTATTCTTGTTAAGTTTTACGATATGATATTGTGATAGTATTCTTGTTAAGTTTTAATGTTGCGACGTTATTGTTCTTAAGTTTTACGATGTGATGTTGCGGTATTACTCTTGCTAAGTTTTACGATATGATATTGTGACACTATTCTTGTTAAGTTTTACGATATGATATTGTGATAGTATTCTTGTTAAGATTTAATGCAGCGACGTTATTGTTCTTAAGTTTTACGATGTGATGTTGCGGCATTACTCTTGCTAAGTTTTACGATATGATATTGTAACATTTTTCTTGTTAGGTTTTACGATATGATATTGTGACATTTTTCTTGTTAAGTTTTACGATATGATGCTGCGGGGTTATTGTCGTGATATCGACTTTGTCATTGAACAACCGCCATCCTGCAGACGACTGGTGGAAAGGGTCCAGAAAACTGCACTCATTGCTTTAGGTGTGATTAAATTAAGCGACTGATGAGCAAATGATCTACACCCTAGGCCTTTGCGGATTTTAAAAACGCAATAGTCACTGTTTTCAAAAATTTTGGAGATTAAGTATTTTTTATAAAAAAATTGTTTGACGTAAATTCTACATGTTAAAGGTACTCTGCACTTCACTGGAGTTACTTAAAGTGTACTCAGTATCAAGGTACTGTTATTCCAATCAATGTCACGTGACTACGGAAACTCGCTGAATGAAGAATAAGGGGAGTAATGACACTGTCTGATTCGCCAAAGTTGACGAAATATTTTTACTTTCCAATATATTCGTAATTCTCAAATGGAAAGGTTTTTCCTTTATTTTTTAATATTGAAAAAGTTCTCACATCACCGAAGAAAATTATAGCCCGTGTTTTTTTGCGTTCTGTCTGTTAGCACAGGGGGTAATATTTATGCCAGTCATTCCACTATTTTCAAAGACGATTAAATAAATACAAGGCCTCACTTCACTTAAGTTACATTTTATTTTACATCTCATCAATAGCAGAGTAGGTACTTATATCTTCTAACCTTGTTTTAAAATTTGAACACGGTAAGGTTATATCTCAGGAGCTGGATAAGTTTTGAGTAATTGGGTTTTCACCAATATTTCCTCCATTTCTGGAGAATTATGAAAGAAGCGACAGCTGAGATTTTAATGAAAATATTTTGTTTGTTTGTTTGTTTCTTTTTTGCCAACATTTCCGCCAATTTATGGCGATTCACAAAAAAAGAGCAGTAATTCATGCTACCGTTACTGAAATTTCAAGACAGAAAGGCTATCTGCAATCAGTTAAGATTTTACTAAAATAATTTTTCATAGCATTCGGACACGTGAGAAAGACATGTGAACGAATAACGCATGTGACATGTGAACGAATAACGCAGCGATGATTTCATTGGCCTTCCACAAAAGTCCGAATCCAATACAAAGTACACCATGGTCTTTCGCTATTATAACACAAGCACACGTAATCATGCTTTTGATAGCCAGGCAGAACAGCAACAAATTTCGTCTACCTCTCATATACTTCCTTCGACAGTGGCACCAACTGTGTGTTGCTTGAAACTAGGTACTAATGTTTGCTATATAACTAAAATGTCAAGACATTCAGGTTAAAAACCTAGGAGCAGATACGAATGCTCAATTTAAAAGCGTACATACACACATACTTTCAACGATCGCTACTGCTCCTACTTCTCTAGAATCGACTAAAATGATCGCCTTTTTTAGATCCTTAGGAACAAGTAGAAAGGAAAGTCACGTGATAGAGCTATTATACGCAAACTTATCTTATATGGACTTATTTTATTAAACAAAGTGAAATTTCCTAACTTTCTTTCTGACGCTCTGCCCCCATATTCACAAAAGTTAACTGTATACCACCCCACAAGGGAAATCAGCTTATTCAGCCATACTGCGCAAACACTTTTACAAGAATATATTGAGTTAAGAGCATAATTTATTAATTAACTTTCCTAATGACTGTTAGCTACAGGAGCAGTTAACGGAATTTGTTAACTGTACAGTTAACTTTTGTGAATAACGGAGTAAATTAACAGAATTAGTTAACTGCCCAATCAGAATTTTTTGTGAATACGGCCCGCTCAGCATCATATGCGAGTGCGTATGTTGATGTTTGGGATACATGGGTACCGTCATAAATAGGCCCTGTACCTAGTGATTAATTAATTGATAAAAAACAATTGCACCTCCTTATACAGGCTCGTGGCGAAGGTGTGTGTGTGGGGGGGGGAGGGGGTAGGGGAGGGCGGCGAGAGTATCGAAATAATTAATCACAAACTGTAATAAATCAAACACTTTGCGTTGACACTTTATATTTATTAAGATATTTACGACTCGTGTCGCTGGAGATATTTCATCCGGATCACGCCTGGAGGCTTTACAGATCCATGTGAGTGCAATATATTATAGTGTTGTAGGTATGCCTATTAGATATATCACATCACCCACAATGCACCGAAATCGATCTATTGTAGTTCTATATTTAGTAGCACAGAATACTGGACAAGTAGGCTTGGGGCAATTTGGGCACCGGGCAAATCCGACCAAGACAATTCGGACCCTGCCATTTGGGTCCCAAATGACAATTCGGCCCCATTGATAATTTGACAAGAATCATCGAAATTTGGAAAATCAAAATATACACGTTTTGATCATATTTTTAAAGTCACCGTTCATTTATAGCCTCTGTCCACTTTTGTGGGGGGGGGGGGGGGAGGGGGCGGTGGATAAACAATGTACTGTAATTTCAGTGATGGAGGGAGCTAATACAGCAGCTAAATTGTCCAATTTTGCATTCGGAACTAAATTGTCCTGCCCAGTAAGTCTTGGACCGGATCGTTAGTTATACAACATGAAAAGACAACAACAACAACAACAACAACAAGAACAACAACAACAACAAGTAAATAAAACAGAACAAAAGTCAAGAGATATTGGAGTCTTCTTGGTTTCATTGGTCGCAATGGTAATGAAACTAGTGTGAACTTTTATACTTATTTTTCTTTTCTCAGTCGAGAAAAATGTGTTTCAGTTCTTTCTGTGCTCGAATAGACTGGGTAATGCGTCAACGCTGCCGCCAAAAACCGGTCTTATTAGTGAGCGAAGAAAGCCAAACTCCATGATCATTTTAAATATCTATAAGGTTCTAAATTAATGTCCACAAATTCGAAGATTAACTTTTGACGATAAAGCGACAGTGTCAGGTTTTCTAGAAAAGTTTGTTAAAAATGGACATTTTCCTTGTTAACTATTATTATTTTTTATTATTATTTATTTTTGGTTGGGGAGGGGAGGGGGGGGGAGAGCATCCAAATGACTGCACTCATGATTATTTAAAAAATGTTATTTTGTCCTCTTGATTTCAACCGTTCCGCTTTCAGACGCGATAGCAAGGGCAGAGAAGTATGGACTTCATGTAACTCTATAAAGTGTTCTGAATGGATCGTTTATGTTTGAGCGGGGTACTCCAGATAATGGATGTGAGAGAGAGAGCCTGGCACAATAAGCTGATAGCGTTCCCTCTCTCTGTGTCGCATTCCACATAACAGTGGTACAATGAAAACAGTAGTGGTGTCACCCTCGATTGGTCACGTACTTACGACAGCGTGTCAATGGGGCGGGGGGAAGGGGCGGGGTGTGCACGTGTTCACTGACGTGACAATTATTCGTTCTTCACCCAAGGGAAAATATTCACCCCCCACCCACCCCACAGAGTTCAACACCCGTCCACCAGGTGGCATTTTGCATTCAGCATCTTGTGACAGTCTAATCCCTCGCCCCCCCCCCCCCCATCCTCACCTCCACCCTATACAGCCCTCCGGACGACACAGTCATCCCTCCTCCCTTGCCCCCACCCCCCCCCAACCCCCTCATGGAATTCTCCATTCGTCCGCCAGGTGACATGACACATTCAGCATCCCCGCCCCCCCCCCCCCTCCCTCCGCTCCAGACTGCACAGCTCCCACCAAGATGAAGCGATCCAGACCAGCATCTCCGTACATCGTACGGTATAACTTAAGCCCAGCCCTCTTAATAATGTTTATATTTTTTAAAATATTTAACTTTTCAACAACAAAACAAAACGCGTTCTCTTGGCACCATTTTGCCTGTACATCTTTGCCGTTATATAATCGAAGGATGAAGATAATATAAAAGAAAAAAAAAGAACAACTCAACTTTTAATATGAAAATCAACCTGATAAAAAGTCAGAATCTTTCGTGGATATACAGATATGCTGACCAGGGGGCAAGATAGACTGTGACAGTGTTACCGAAGAGGGCCTTTCATTTACATATGAACCACTACATACCATAAGATGCAGGTTTTTTTCAATTATATTATATTAATCTGGATTTATGTTTAAGTACATATTATTTCTCTGGATGGCAAAATATGCAGACGATTTGTCGACGGAATGTGATAGCTGAGAGCAGACGATTGCTGAGAGCAGACGACAGCTTACTAATGTCCAACAACAACCCAACAACTTGTTTTTCATAAATAAACAAATAAAGATAAAATCCGCATAAGTATACTGGCGGATCAGAGCATGTGCGTTTATATTAAGGCTACCTGCATTTTATACAGAGCTAAATGCATCTCTTTTGAGCTTGACACCTCTGCTTTTGAGCTTGATGCATCTGCTTTTGAGCCTAACTGCTCTGCTTTTCAGTTTGACGTCTCTCTTTTGAGATCTTTTGAATTTGACATCACTCTTTTGAGCTTGACGTCACTCTTTTGAGTGTGACGTTATTCATTTAAACATGACGTCACTATTTTTTCCCGGACGTCACTCTTTTGAGCGTAACTTCACTCTTCGGAACTTGACGTCACTCCTTTGACCATGACGTCACCCTTTTGGGCTAGACGTCGCTCTTTTGGCCATGACGTCACCTTTTGAGCTTGGCGTCATTCCTTTGACCATGACGTCACTCTTGTGACCATGACGTTACCCCTTTCAGCTTGACGTCGTACTGTTGATGCAGTTGAACTGATAAACTGATTAAGTCCAATTCTTCGGAATTCATATGCTGATTCAATAACTCATTGTGTCCTCTTTTAAAAAATGTTGTTATACTTCATACACTTTTGATAAATACTTTATCGGCGAAACTCTAGAAAGGATCATATAAAATACTGCTACTACTTCTCACGATAATAATAATAATAATAATAATAATAATAATAATAATAATAATAATAATAATAATAATAATAATAATAATAATAATAATAATAATAATAATAATAATAATAATAATAATAATAACAATAAGCACCCTACTCACCGTCACTCCGCGGCCCCCGATCACTCGCGAGTCGCTCCGATTCACATTTCCGAACGTGAACTGACTGAAGTCAATGGCGAGCGACTCCGTCACGGGCTCGCTGGCTGGTCGCTTCGTTGCTTCCTTTTTCTTCTCACGCATGCGCACTTTATTCTCATATTTGTCCGTTTTCGTTTTCGAGCTTTTATTCCCCATGATATTATTATATTAGCAGTATTCAAAAGTGTAATTAACAGTGATACTTAAGATACTTAAATTATATTAATAACTACCGTTTCTCTCTTCATTGAGCAACTATGAAAATTCACATGCTTATATATAGTTGATTTTCTGGTCAAAACAAAACTTTATTTTTAAAACGGTTATGTCGTAATTGATATGACATGAATCACAGTTTCTTTTAATGTGATTGTACTACAGCATAAACATTCCTTAATGTGTGTGTGTGTGTGTGTTATCGGTTACTTAGATATCAGTGATTGCGAACCTATTCATGATTTATGCCTGTGTGCGCGTGTGCGTATAGTGTTCGGAGATGGGAGGTGAGGGTTGGGGGGGGGAGGGGGTGAGGGGATAGCTGAATGGGAGCGGGAAGGATAGAGGAGGACAGCGGGTGGCTATAAAAATGAAACTGAAGTAAAATGACATCGGTATTTGGAGCACATAAATCTTTGATTTACTGACGAAGAATAGATTGTGTTTAGAAGGACGGGAATGGACAAGAGCGGATGGAAGGAGCAATGGACATTACTGAGCCTGGAAGCGGGACGGAGGGACCAGCTAACCCCACCCCCTATCCCTCCTTCCCCCGATCCACTCCGCAATATTTTGTTTGCATTTCTCAGTGTAGAAGCTGTCTACTTGATTGCTTTTATTGTTGAGTGATCGAGATGTGAGTGTTCTTATCAGATTCTTATCATTGTGACGTGCCGACGCTATATCAGCGTACCCATTGGTCATTACGCCTGTTGTTGTTCAACAGCCAACCTCTACGGCCGTTCGATCGGTTGTATATTAAACCTTTTAACTTCGCAGACCCAATGGGGATTTATCAAAAAATAGTACTCATAAAAGATAGGAACTACTTTTTAAAATATCCATCCGGTCTATGTTTATGCATACCAGATAGATCCCTCAGAGGTCATCTGTTGTATAGCAACGTCATCACGATATGTTGGCTGTTACATGTGCTCAGGCTGTTCCGTGTACCGTGCCGCATCAAAGTTCGAGAAAATTCTTAAACGATGGAATAAAGTAACTTTTTCTATTTATTTTGACAGTTCCACATTTTTCACTGCTAAATAGTTTTTCCTTCGCATAAAGACACGGCATCTGCTTATGTTTGTTACTCCGTATTAATTATTTCATGGCAAACTATATAAGCATGGCAGCGTTAACAATTACAACGGTTAGCTCCACTACCAGAAGAATCGCACTTCAAGAAATCTTGCTCCCCCCTCCCTCCTCCTTCACACACAAACACTTCGGTTCAAATTTGACCGGCTCGCGCAGGGAAACTTCGCACTTCAAGGTCATCTCACCTTCGGACAGTAAATTGTATTTGCACATGTCAAATTGATGTCGAGAAAAATTGAACTGCTCCCCCAAACCACGCAGTCTTACCTCTCCTGCTCATCTTGACTTCGTATACTTCTTAAATCACTTCGACCATTAGCCACGAGAGGAACTGAAAAGTGCCCAGACTGCCCAGAGGTCATCAAAACCCGGCCGCTCACAGTCTGACTGTATATATATATATATATATATATATATATATATATATATATATATATATATATATATATATATATATATATATATATATATATACATCTGTTACAGGGTATCTTTCATTTCAGGGTAAGTATACTTACACTAGTGCAAGTATACTTGAAATGACATGGTCAGGGTAAGTATACTTACACTGAAAATTTTCAGCGTAAGTATACTTACACTGAAAATTAGGCGTAAAAAATTAAAGATACCCTGAAATGAATGTTAAACATCGTGATGAGCAAATCCCCAGCAATAGTGCTTTTAAATTGCAATTATACTTAAACAGTAAGGACATATGCTGTAATTATGACATCACAAGTGGTTTATTATGACTATACACCCATTGAAGGCACGTTACTATAAATTGCAATTATACATGAAAGGTCCTCACATGATCTGTAATTATCACATCACAGCATTTTTATTGTAACGAAACACATATTGAAGGCATATGCAATTGTTAATTGAATTTTGTACTGTAGTCTTTAATTATTAAATCACAAGTAAATAATTGCAACTAAAGATTCATTGAAGGCATTTAATTTAAATAACTTGCTTTGGTAACCTTGCAATGAATGTAACCAGGGTTGAATTTTTCGTTCCCTTCCCAGTGCTGCTCCGGTGTTTGATGGATTACATTTTCGCTATAGAAACCCCTCAAAATTTTAGTTGCACCAAACGAAGTCTATTGCGACAATGGGTGAGGAACTTTTTAAGTTCTATTCGTCAAAGAAAATCCAAGAAATGACAGACAACGACTCGTGCTTAAAAATACGATGTCCTTGTCTGTGGAGATGTGGAAAAAGTGACCAAGAAACAAAATGCTGAAAATGACCCGACAAAGTACTATGTGCCCAGCGAACAAATGTTTGATGTGGTTAAAAAGGCGCATGTATCAGTACTAGTCATGGTGTCAGGGACAAAATCTCAAAAGAGATTCGAAAGAAATATGCGAATGTTGGTGATCATGTTATTATACTATGCAAATCTTTTTGCACTAAATGCAAACTGAAGAAAAAACGTTCCACTACAAAAGTCTGACATGTGGTAACAAAAAGTAGTTGCAAAAGCAATTGAATAATTGCAACAGATGTTAAGATTGTAAAAGTAATTACAGGAGGGCTTAGTTAATTGTAATTGAATGAGATGTTAAAAAATGTTATATTGATGAAAAGCATCTATTAATTTTTGTGAATGTTTTGTTAATAATGGTAGAGTTGATATCGAATAAAATGTTATTCACGATCTTTAATGTGATATGAAGTTTAACATGAACATGATCAAGAACTTTGATCATCATTGATCCACCTTCAACATTACAAACTTTGCGTTTGAAAATCAACAATCAGTAAACATTTCTAATTTTACATCCGAGAACACTTATGAAATAAAAAGTAAAACTTTTGTTAAAAACATAAAATGGTATACTGGTGTGTGTGTGGGAGGTGTAATATTATTGATAGTGTTACATCTATTCTCCCATGGGTATTGTTTACTGAAGATGTTCTATCTGGTCATATGACCATGTGACATAATATCCAACATGGCTTGGGTGTAAATAAAGACTTCAACATAAATCCAGTCGCATCATTCTGTCACACAACATGGTGGCAGCGATGACCACGCTGAAAGAGATATTTAGGACCAGTGATTCAGCTCACTCGCAAATGTAGCACACTCAACGCCACAAACAGAAGAAAGGGCAACAAAAGCAATTAACGCCCCTCAAACGTTCGATTTCAAGAAGCTGGAGGAGTGGGGCTGATGGCATGCTCGTTTTGAACGGTATCTAGCTACTGCCGAAATAACTGATGAAGAAGAAAAAGTAAACACCTTAGTGTACTGTATGGGTATCGAAGCGGAAGACATTTTAACCAGTTTTAAGTAATGATAATAATAGTGAGTTTAAAAACTCAGTATATTATTATTATTATTATTATTATTATTATTATTATTATTATTATTATTATTATTATAATAAGTTATCCAGTTATCCAGTTACCAAACAGTGACAAACAGATTTAAATCCCACTTCAGGGGCAAGAAAAACCTTGTAGATGAACGTGTTAAATTTAGTAATCGTTGTCAAGGCATTGATGAAACGGTTAGACAACTTCATAAAACACTTCTGAATCCAGATTGAAAAGTGTAATTATGGCGCCATGAAAGAACTGTTATGCGACTGAATTGTTGCAGGATTCAGAGACAGAAAGTTATCAGAACAGTTGCAGAGTGAGAAAGATCTGAACTTCAAGACGCCATAGACAAGGCTTGAACGCGGGAAGCCGTCCAAAGACAGTCTGCGCAAGCAAACAACCATTCCACAGGGACTCAAAGACACAAAAACCCGTAAGAACCTACCAATCGCATGCAGCGCCAAGACTTCATCAGCAACAACAACAACCGTCATCCCACTGGTGTGGTAAAAACAAACATTCCAAGCAAGATTGTCCCAGCTTCTGCAAGAAAAAGGGGCACTGTGTGCGGCTGTCTGCAGGACCAAGCAAAAGAAACACATTCACGAAGTGAGGGATGATGACCACTTTCATGACATCGACATAGTTCCACTCCGTGTACAGGGCAGTGAAGACCAGTTCTTAGGGGCTGTTCCTATCAAGGACAAGGACAATAAGTTTATGCTAGTTTATGCTAGATGTAAATCAACGTCCGGTTTTGTTCAAAATAGACACCGGAGCAGGTGTATCTGTAATCAGTTTTGATTTATAGAATCGAGTAGCGAAACAGGTTCCCCTGGAACTTCCAGAAAAGGTTCTGATAGGTGCAAATTCTGAGCCCTTACAAGTATTTGGTCGGTTCAATACGCGATGTATCACTAAATCCAACAAGGCTTGTTCAGAAAATTTTTATGTCGTCAAAAATTTCGCCACACCCTTACTGGAAAACCTGCAATCAGTAAATTGCAACTTGTTAGCATTGCGCGTACAATAACTTCATCCGATTTTAAAACAAAATGTTCTGAAAAAGTTCCCAAATTATTTTCAGGCTTAGTGATGATAAAAGATCTCGAGTACAAAATACAAATCGAACCGGATGCGCAGCCATTTGCAATAATTACACCAAGAAGGTTTGCTCATCCATTGTTGCCTAAGGTTAAAACAGAGTTAGATGACATGATACAGCAGGGGGTAATTCGACGTCTCGAACCAAACGAGACCTAACTCTGGTGCGCTGGGATGGTGGTGGTTCCAAAACCAAAAACAGGAGAAGTATGCATTTGCGTCGATTTAACTAAACAAGTCCCCGGTATCAACTTCCCATAGTTGAATCAAGTTGAATTAAGTTACAGGATGCCAAAATATTCACTTGACGCAGATAGCTCCTTTTATCAGATCAAACTTGCTGAAGAATCGCAGGGTCTAACTCAATTCACCACACCATTTGGAAGATATTGCTTTTTACGCCTTCCATATGATATTTCGAGTGGGTCAGAGGTATTCCAGGAGGTTACACACGATATTGCGGGACAACAACCACATGTCAATATTCAAATTGACGACATGTTAGTGGACAGCAAGACATTGCGTCACACCAACACGACCTATTTTTGGTTTTGGAGAAGTTACTAAATGCCGGAATCACTGTAAACCCAAGCACGTGCGAATTCCTCAACACAGAGGTAAGTTTTGTAGGATATAAGATTGGTCCCAGTAGTATTTTACCGGATGATAGCAAAATATCGGTTATCACCTATATGCCTGCACCCACAAATATAACAGAGCTACGTCGCTTTTTAGGAATGGCCAACCAGTTAGGTAAGTTTATCCCAGATCTCGCCAGCACGACACAGCCATTGCGTGAACTCCTCAAAAACGAAAATGATTGGTCATGGGGTAAACAACAACAAATAGCTCTGGAGAAAATCAAAGAATAACTCAGTTCTCCAAACACCCTGAAGAGGCACAGTGTCAAACACAACACCAGAATCCTGGCTGACAGCTCATCATTTGGGCTGGGTGCAGTCCTTCTGCAAAAAGCGCCAACTACAGATTAATTTAGACCAAAATTGAAAGAGAGGCCTTGGCCTTGACCTGGGGTTGTGAAAAATTTGCAGAGTATGTCTTAGGCTTAGATTTCACGTAAGTCACTGACCATAAGCCGTTGTTGCCTATACTTGCCAAAAAAGAGGCTCGACGAAATACACCCTAGGATAACTCGGTTCAAAATCAGGCTCATAAGGTTCAGATTCAATAAACAACATTTACCAGGTAAGGAAATGTACACTCCGGATACCCTGAGCCGGGCTCCATTGTCCACAACAGAAGAAGTCAAAACGAATTTAGGTGAGGAAACGGAAGCATTTGTCAAGCAGGTAATTGAAGTTCTTCCTATTACTGAAAGAAACTTAGAGCGAATTTTCGAACTTCAACATGAAGATGAAGTGTGCACGCGAATGATGTTGAACACCTAGGAAGGTTGGCCTGATAAAAATCAAGTTCCAATTATTTTATTCCCTTACATGTAGTTTGCTGCGGGGTACTCTATTCAAGATGGCACAGCAGAATCGTTATTCCATCCTCAATGCGTCTT
The DNA here is from genome assembly GCA_949752745.1 of Protula sp. h YS-2021. Taxonomy (NCBI): domain Eukaryota; kingdom Metazoa; phylum Annelida; class Polychaeta; order Sabellida; family Serpulidae; genus Protula; species Protula sp. h YS-2021. The sequence goes on from OX457025.1 coordinate 3,975,254, forward strand.
GAAATTTTAGATCGTAAACACGACGGCGCCATCGTGGCATTATCAATTGCCGAGAAAGAGCAAGAACTTTAGTTTGGTGGATTGGCCTATCAAAACAGACTGAAGACATGGTCAAAATTGCCTGACCTGTATTAGGCAGCAGTCTAAAAGTGTGGAGCCATTTCAAACAACCCACTTCCAGACAGATCTTGGCAGAAGGTAGTTTGCAATTTATACGAGCTTCGAGGTAAGACCTACTTAGCAGTGGTAGTTTACTATTCCAGGTATTTGGAAATTGCTCTACTCTAAGATGGTTGAAATGCACGTGCTATAACAACTCACCTCAAATCGATTTTTGCCAGACATGGAATCCCCGAAATTTAGTTTCCGACAATGGCGGACAACTACAGAACAGTGCAATGACGAAATTCAGCATGGAGTACAATTCCCTGCATTTAACTTCTTCGCCAACTCATGCAAGCGGAAATGGGTGTGCCAAAATAGCGGTAAAAACATTCAAAAACCTCACGAAGATAAACAACGATCCTTACTTAGCTCTTCTCACTTATAGGTCAACTCCCATTCATAACGGATATAGCCTTGCTGAACTTTTATTCGGCAGACTGCTGAGAACAACATTACAAACAGCCCCACACCTACTGATATCCCGCTCACAGCTGCAGGCCATACGCAGAAAAGAAAAAGTTTACAAGCAGAATATGAAATTCTATCACGACAGAAAACACAACGCTAAACCCCTCTCAAAGCTGATAGCAGGTCAACCGGTACGTATTAAAGAGAACGGAAAGGAGGGGGTAATTTCAGAACAGCCTTCATCAGAATCAAAAATCTTATAAGGTAAAGGTCAGTTGCCCATCTCCACTTTGGTACACCTTTCGTAGAAATCGAAACGCATTAATTGCTCTTTTTCTTCCCAATCAAAACATTGAAAAAACTTTGGCTGATAAAGCGCAAAATCAGACCAGTCCGTGTAAGAAATCAGATAGTTCTCATTTTAATCAAAATCAAAACATTAAAAAATTGTTGGACAAGAAAAATTGCGATAATTGCATTGACAGTGTCCCACTCGATCGTGTTTAACTTTCAGTTATTACTCTATTCAAACTACCGAAAAAAATATGGGGCGAGCCTACCAAATTGGAGTATCACTGAAAATGTTTTTTATTTGCGAACTTCAACCAATTTTTTGAGTTGCATATACAAACTGCGCTTTTTTCGATTTCAGCACTTTTAGAATAATCTATTGTAATATTCTTCACCTCTTTTCCCTCAGCTTTTTTGTCTCCAACAACCCTTACTACAGAATGTGGTGCTGTTTTAAATACATAGCCAATGCCTTTGCAGGTTGTGAAGAATTGGTGAAGTTGTGAGCAATCAGTCCTGTGCTAATTGATTTCGTAATTGATTGATTGATACGGGCACGCAACGTCGATCGTGACGTTGCGTATCCGTTTCGTCACGAGACTGTGTGTAATGACGTTTTGATGATTGTTGTTAGAATAAAAAAAGAATTGATTTGGCATTGAAACTGAACGGACGTCTTTTATTGTGCTTCTGACTTAAAAGTTGGCCCGATCACATTTTGTCCGTCCGTCGGTGCGGTCAGCTCTACTAATTGATACATTTGCGAAAAAGAGTCCACTTTTGCTGCAACTTTGGCAATTTTTCGCTTAAAAAAAAATTTCGAAGGGGATAAAGATGGAATTGAGAAGCAAAAGAAAAAGTTGTCTAAGGGCAAAGTCTTTGGAGGTATGAAAATCGAGATTAAGAAAAATTTTGACAGAAAAATTATTAATCAAAATGCGGAAAATTTAGCCATTCAGGGAACTTCTAAAGATGTAATTTTTCGGCAAATTCGGAGAGGAAAGTCCGTCCCAAAACTTCTGAATATAATGTTACTGCAGAAGGTTCTTTGGGGCTGGGATTAAGGGATATTCAAAATTCTGTTGAGAAGAAAATTCCGGCAGTTGTCATAAAAATTCCGGTGTGTTAGATGCAGTTACTTCTGATATTCCGTCAGTAACGGGGGTAGGATCTTCGTTTTTAAATGAAGCAAGTAATATCCCGGATATTGTAAATCAACCAGGAATTTATTCTCAGGAATCTGGTTTTACTGTGGAAAAATCAGAGAACTTGGGAAAGTCAACCTGCAGTTTTTGTCGCAACCGCAGGACACAAAAGTACTGGATTTAAGTCTTAAGAAGGAGTGTACCTGAGGTTCCACGCGGTTCCATGTACGATCCTTCCCCTATCTTGAGAAGATATGACCAGAGGTCCGATGAAAACTTACCTCCGAGCAGTTCAAACTTGGAGCCATTTCAGACCCATTTTCAAGCTGCGAACCGTAATTCTTTCGCAGAAAAGATCCTTCGAATATGGTTCGGAGAAGAATCCTCCTGAATTTTTTGAGGAAAACATGAGTTAATTGAACGATGAAACCAACACAAACACGTCCGAATGTTTGACAGCTGATCGTTCGAAAATTACCGAATTGGCCGAACACTTCGGAGGATGACTCAATCATCACAGGATAAAGAACTTCTTGAGCATAATATTTGCAAAGAAAATGCCAACAGAAGACTAAATTCACAGGAAATTCACCAGGATGATTTAAAAGTCGTTTCAGAATATTCAACTTATCCTGCAGACCAAAACATATATTCAAAGCACTTGTTAATCCGGTGCTGCAAGAATTTGAAGGTCCTGTGAAACCTGGTCCACAGCTCAATAATTACGGGATAGATGGTAGAAATAGGCCGAATAACAACCAAAGGAGATTACTTTTCGAGCAAAATAAGTCTCCTATGACAGACAATGCGGGCAAACATTTCACAAATCAAAAGTTCCGACTGATAGTTCAGAAGCAGGGGTGGATCAACACACTTCAATAAAGCTAAGAGGAATGGGAGGAGTCTACTACGATAATGAACTTAGTTTTGAGACTCATTACATGGATAACATGCCTGCCAGGCGTATTCCAAGTAGTACTGTCTGTGGTTTGGAAACTCAATACGTGGATCCCATGCCTTCCAGGCATACTCTAGATAGAAATTTGATATCAAAAGAATGTGGCTTGGAGAACAGAAACACACAACTCCGAGACAGGCTGAGCAACTCACCCAATTTGAGAGAAAATCCAAGTAATAATTGGTTCACTCGCAGAATCTGCGAGATGACCATATCAGTACTCGAGCAAATCCTATAAATGGGAGCCAAGAAGTTTCACGATCGTTGTCAAATGACTCGTACAATGTCGAGAACATTCAGGACAAAGTTCTGGTGCTTGGAGAGAGAATTTGCATGCATGGCGTGATGTTCCCTACTCTTCACCTCCAACACAATATGCTGAGAGACATTATAACAGCTCTCAGATGAATCAAAATGGTCCGTACATGGATGCCATGTGCCGTTGGCGCAATGACTCGCAAATGGTACGAGATACGAGAAGTCACACTGAAACTGACCGAACTGGGAAGGATTACTTGTACGGTAGGCGAGATCATGTTCAATCAGAAGATCATGCTTTTGAGGATCATAATGGATATCGGGACCCAAGGGAAAAGACGCCCTTTGAAAATCATGTCGGTAGTCATCGTGGTCATCGTTCGCAGCAATACAATCGCGAACAAAACGGAGATGGAGACAACAGGAATAACTTGTGAAGAAACACTTCATAACCGGCATACAAGATTACGCACCAAAACAGAAACTTTTGGTTGATCCTACTGTATCTGCGGAAGCCGCAATGCAATACACAGAGATACATTGCCGCTAAGTCTGCTGTGCAAAAACAGAAGAATTTTGTTACCGATGATAGGATCAGAATGGTTCGACCAGCGGAAGGTGATTTTTCTGATGAGGAGAACCTAGATAATGATGAGATCAGCTTCATCAAGAAGACTTTCAATGCCAGGGATGAAAACAAGAAACCTATTGGAAAGTACGATGTTCAACAAATAACATGCTTCAATTGTGGAGGTGTCGGTCACTTTAGGAAGAACTGTCCAAGTCCGGATAATTTAAACTTCACAAAGTCTCCTTCTGTGGGCAAGAAAGAGACTTTGGAAACAGGATCGAAAGAAACTGCCCAATAGATAGTAAAGTTGTCCCTGATTTGTCGTAAATGGACTACGAATCAGGACAAGAGGAAATAGGGAAAAGGGGGAAAGAAAAGGTGATATCACAATCTTGGATGGTACCTAGCATAATCATTCTGATTCTGATATTAAAACGTCCGCAATCGATGAGAAGGACTTAGCTCCAGAACCAAGAAATCGTCTGGAGAGACCTCAGAGGAAAGAAAGAAACCAGATTTTTACGGAAACAGTCTCAGACGACGATTTAATGTAATAGAAATAACATACTTGCTACAGCAACCAATTTTTCTGTCCCAAACCATTTAATAAAACTTTTAACTTCAGTCATGTCTATAAACAATAAGAAAACACACTGGTATCTTCTAATTTAAAACTGTAAAAATTGTCACGAGAACGCAAAGCAAATGCAACACCAGCAGGTGCTTGTGAATATTGTCTGCTTAACTCTTTGATCTTTAAGATGGAGAATTTATAATTGACTACCGGTTTTGAATGTTTCCGATGACGTGATTATCAAGCCTCGCGCTCTTCAACCTTACATTTCTTTTCGATTATGGTGGAATTCCACGAAGAAAGGGACCGCCGAGAACAGCCCGGAGTAGTCAGCTATAAGTGTCTTTTTTGCTCAACCAGACTGTTCTCCCTGGATGAGATGGAGTGCCATCAAGTGAAGGATCCACAACACAATAGAGCGATGGGTTTTTTGGAGGGCGAAGAACAAAGAGCCGTACAAAGCCCAGATCATGCTTCATGATGCGACGAGGGCGCCATGCATTTACGCAGCCTAGTCAGGAGCTGGGGGAAATACCCCTGGAGGGCGAGGTGAACACCGTGGTGTTTAAGTGTCGGGGAACCAGGCCCCGAGTTCAGTTACCGCAAGTGGATCCGCTGCTGGTGCCGGTTCGGCCGGACGTGATGCGAGTGGTGCCTAGAGTGGCAGGCAGGTTGTTTCCCTCCTTATAGAGACCGGCACTACCCATGGATAGACTGCCCGGTCACCGGGAATTTGTCAACCAGGACAAAGTGAGTAGATCTAGATCCCGTTATCCCCAGAGAAAACCATCCTGTAATTCATGTGGGGAATGTTGGAGAGATTTCTCTCCTACAAAAGGTGATTTAAAGAAAGCAAGACATTTTTCTGGGGTTCACCTTACGAAAAATATTTGCCTTGTATGTACTCTATGTTTTTGTCACTTTACCGGGGCTAGGGATCACCTCAAGGTTAAACATTCCCTGGAAATTGACCAAAAGAAAGTTCCCGATAAGGATGACTGTGTACCCTCTACTCTGGTGAAAACAAAGTTGATAACATACACGTGGATACCGTTCTGTCGTGTCTGTTTTTATTCGAATTTCAAACTGTTTAGCCACTGGCCAGGCTGTTGGTGCTCGAATCATATTCCTACCCCAGGGGTACCGGCAGATTATAAGGGGATATTTTATTGGAACCCACCAACTATTCAAAAGTTAAAATACTATTATGTGGTCCCAATTCCGAAGGGTTTTGTTTGCAAGGGGGTGGGTCGAGTATTTATTCCTGGGAGTTCTAAGGGGAAAGAAGTTAAGAGGGACGAAGGACAAGACAGTTCCATTAACTCCAGATGTCGACCTATCGTTTTTGTTATCGAAAGATCCATTATCTCTGCATTTGTCCGGAAAAGCGGTATCCAAAGGAAATCAGGACAAAACATAATGTGAAAATATTTTGGATCTTTCTTTCACTCCCCCAAATCCTTTGATAACGTTTGAGCCCTACAATAGTCCATTACGGGATAGACACTATTAGGAGTAGCACACCCAAGGTAGGGTAGAAAAAGAAGAGAAAGCACAAGAAACAAAAGTCTAAGAATTAGTGTTCGGTTTTTGTTGTCAGTCGATCAATGCTCTAGGATTGTACCTGAAGAACAAATACTCCGACGGGGACGATTGCGTGGCTCCGGAGGGGTTGGCTTTTTGCGGGGCATGTGGCGTTTCTGCAACCCCGGAGCAGAATCAAAGAGTTACGGAGGAATCGGCCTCCGGCGGTAGAATTTTAGTTCATCCAACGTTGTTGGCAGGTTTAAGCCCTGGCACTAGGAGGAGAGGTCCCCCACCCGGTTTTCAGCAGAGCGAGAGCCAAGGAGCAGATTGTGTCTGCTGGGTTCCCAGCATTGTAACGGAACAGGTGCGGGAAACCGTGTTCAGGAAGGGGACGACAACAGTACATGTGTCCCGCATTTCACTTATTTTACTTCCCGGTTAAATGAACCCCCAACCCGATTTTGACATTTGAGATTGTGACCTTCTCTGAGCTTTTTCTCAGAGCTATGAATTAATATAAAGCCGATTACTGACTTTATTTTGTGTTATTTAACGTTGTTTGGGAAAGTTTTGAGAGAAAGCGGCAAGTTGCCCAATCTTGCCTTAAAAAAGGTTATTTTATTTTTTTAAATAATAGCTGACTCAGCTGACTGTCGTGTCCTTGGACATGGAATTCTCTTTTGTGCAACCCCTCTACTCCCGTGACATCGTTGAAAAGGAATAGTATGAGCCAATCAGGCAACCTGTGACTTGCTACCACGTGACCTGATATTATTGGATGGTTTAAGCAATGTTGGTTGTATGTATTTTTATTAGTGCAACTATATTAGCAAATCAAATTCGTTCCTTGCTGTCACGTGATCTCCTCCATGGGATTGCTTTAGATAGTTTTCAAAAAAATGAGTTGTTATTATTAATTGGATTGTGTCTGTCCTTTCGTTTGTTTGTTAGTGTTTTTAAAGGCTTTGTGCCAATGAGATATTGCGAATGTACAGGCGTTAGTTTGTTAGTAAAGTGTGGATTAAAAAAAATGGAGAGGGCATCTGGCCTTCTCCACGTCTTGTAATCAGTCTGTTTGTCTGTTTTAAAACAATATATGTAAAATATTGTATTTGTATATCGTATATGTATATCTTACATAAAAGCGCGTATGTTTGAATACATGTGTCGGTGGCAAAAATAGACCTAAATTAAAAAAAACTATTATCATGAATTTTGCGCGTTGGTGTTTGCTTTTCTTTTCCAGTGGTTAGACTGCGAGTGCAACTCTCGAAAGACTGGTAAAGAGCCTAGACTCGTTGCATTAAAAAATATATGTATTGAATGTTAAACTATGGTGATGAACTGTATTTTGGCACCTATGGCTGAGATGTGTTCTCGACAGACCCATTGACTGTGGGGTAGGGCCGCTTGGCGTGCGATTTCTGTGTGATTTCTGGTATCGGAAGCTACTTGAGCGACGCTTGCGTTATGATCAGTTGGTGTGTGAGGTACCGTTGGTTGGAATCTACGCACGGGATGCGTTCTCGATAGACCGAGTAAATGCGGGAGTAGAGCCGCTTGGGTTGTGGAGAGGCTTCTCGTACCGGAATGTGTGATTTCTGGTACTGGGTTTTTTACTTGACTTTAGTGTTAAATGGAAAAAGTGACTTTTGAACCGTATATTTGGCAGCTATAGCAGGGATGTGTTCTCGATAGTCCCAGTAAATGTGGGAGAAGGGCCACCATGAGTGTGGAAGAGCCTCTCGTACCGGAATTTATGATTCCTGGTACCGAAAGTAACGTATTAGTCACAAACTCAATGCGTTTCGAAGTGAAATCCATTTATTTGGTTATATGATTCCATAACTGCTAAATTCATGTCCTTTGCAACGAGTCTCAGAACTAGTCTGCCGGGTGTCTATGGAATCCACTACAGCCTAAAGTGCCTTCTTATGACATTGCTGCGATGCTTGCATAGCATTTTTGACTGTGATTTTCAGGGTGTGTTCGACGTGGTCTGCTGATCCGATCTGCAGCCAAATCCGCTTTTACATTACAGTATCTGCATTTACATAGAGTAACGGAACATTTCTGTAATTTGAGTACAGGGACTCCAATTATAGATAGGGCTTAATGGCTAAACTGGTATTAGTGAATCATTCATTTCATATTGCCAATGTATTTTAATTCCATTTCATTAGGGTTTAGCATTGTAGTTAAATTTTTTATGGACAGTTTAATTTAATAAAAAACAGAGAGAAAAGGGACAAAGGGATGAAGTGAGTTTTTTAAAAAAAAAATTGAATTTTTCGTAAACTCATTTTAATGGATAAATGTTTAGATGACATTTTCATTGCTTATGCAGTAGCATTTCAAAATTTTAGATGGGGGTTGCCCTGTCACATGCTAGTATTATAGTAGAGACCCACCAAATTGGCCTTATTTCTAAGATAGAGCTACTGTATGACATCATTTTTCATGATTCGTTGACTGTTAGTGTGTCTGTGTAAGTGGATGTTAGGTTGAATACTGTAGAGGGATACACAGGATCTACACCAGATAGGGTCTGTTTGTATTTCTTTTATTAAAAAGAAATTAATTTTAAAAAAAGTAATATTTCAAGTCGTGGCTTTGGACATTTAGAGTGCATCAATTACTTAGAGTTTTGCTTTGGTGTGATCTACCATCGTTGTGATCTACCATCTACCATCTATCCCCTACTCATTTGAACAACAAATGGTCAGTGTTCGAATCTATTTTGTTTATATGATAATATTGCAGTGTTTAAGGTAAATGATCGTGAATTTAGCGATTGGTGTTCCTGTTCCTTGGAATTCAACCTTGCTTGACAAGTAGAAGATTCTAAATACTACTATATATACATAAAAATGTGCATTTTAGGCAGAGAGATCGTAAAGCCACACCAGTTACATGTAAGAGTAAATTACATAAAAGATATAAATTAACGTGAATTTATTGTTAAAGAATAGAGGAATTTACGGTGCACCAAATATATCCAATCCAGTTTAAATTTTATCAAAGTCATTCATCTTTGAGATGTGCATATATTTAGTTTTCTTTATTTTTCATTTTTAGAAAGAATTTCTTGGGCACTTGGTAAATCGTTCTATTTTTATACACCACACAGAAAGCAGTACATTTAATTAGAGGCTTTAAAGAAAAGGTTAAAGCCATGCCAAAATTTATTGACAACATTTAGCTCAGTCTGAGGTCCAACAGTTCATAAGAGTTTATTTCAACTGTAAAGCTGTAGTAAGCCTTGATTTGATCTTGTTGAACTGTTGTATTGCAGTACTGAGCCTGAAAACAGAAGTAAAAGTGTGTATTATTATTATTTTAAATTATTAGCCAAAAATTTTAGCGATACAAGTTCAAGGGAACGCTTTCGATGGTTATTTTTTTTTTGTCTTGACGTTCGTGCTACGCCTCAGAGAATTTTTGTGAAATACTTGTATGAATTTAATCGTTGTCAGTTTAATTAATTGTTGTGTAGCTGATTCTAATTGTTAATATATAAAACACTCCGATTTAGCTATTCGTTAATCCCTAATAATTTGCGCCTTCACCAATTCTTTCCCCAACCAATTTGGGGTCAAATTCTGGGAAATTAGGGGTAATGTGAAGAATTGGTGACGTTGTGAGCAATCAGTCCTGTGCTAATTGATTTCGTAATTGATTGATTGATGCGGGCACGCAACGTCGACAGTGAGGTTGGGTGGCTGTTTCGTCAGGTGTATGCGTAGTAGGGGAGAAACAAGGATTCTGCGGCAGGAAGTGGTGGTGTTAATTCACTTGTAAACCATATGTTATAATGAAGTATTGTATTATATATTGAATGAGAAAAATAAAAAGTTGAAAGGCATCATATGTGTGTTTTATTGAATATTACAAATATGTACAATTATGATAAAAACAATATTTCAAATACATATTATGTGAATACATGTGCCTTGAACTTTTAAGTTTGCAAATGTTATAAAAACTAACTTCACATAGATAATGTAAATTTCATAGTCTACATATGAAGCATAAAGACAATTTTATTTGGACTACATATTAAATGTACATCTCCATTTTGGTCAAAGCTGGGTCAAGCTTTAAAACTTCGCTCCCACCATCTTCTGACAGTCACTGCATTTATACACATCCATTTTCTGAAGCCTGAAATCCACTGTCGTCATTTGCTTCTTCAGCATTTGCCAGTCTTTCAATAACAAAAAATGCCCTTCTAGGTAGGATGTAACCTTCCAGATGTATGATATTTCGCCAATGTTGATGTTAATGTTGATATTTCGCCAATTTGATATATATTTCTCCATTAATGGGTATCATAACCGGAAAAATCATCTACACTTATCTTCTTCATGGTGGTAGCAGCTTTACGCTCCGGTTCTCGCTTCATTTTAGGTCCTGTCTTAATTTTTCGCTTTTTACACGGCGACGCCGTAGCAGGTAACTCATCTCTTTTCATCTTTCTAAGATGTGGTCGCCTTTGACGTGATTTCACCTTAGACTTTACCATGGACATTGCCTTAGACTTTGCCAAAGGTATTGTCTCAGGCTTTACTGTAAAATTTTCTGCAGGCATTGTCTCAGACTTTTCTACACACATTGTCATAGTTGTTGTTTACTCTTCAGTATCTTGATACAGAATGCGTTACGTTTGAGGGCAGCTGCATTTTATACTCTATAGGGAGATGTCACACTCGACGCACTATGTCCTAATATGTTTAGAAATAACTTTACCGAGAAAGTCTTTAAACATGTTGAACAACATGTTGAACATGTTGAATAACACAATGAACATGTTGAACATGTTGAACAACATGTTGAACATGTTGAACATGTTTTTGAACATGTTGGATAACATAATGAACATGTTGAATATGTTGAACATGTTGAACACCATGTTGAACAACATGTTGAACAACAAGGTGAACATGTTGTTGAACATGTTGAACAACATAATAAACATGTTGAACATGTTGAACACCATGTTGAACAACATGTTGAACATGTTGTTGAACATGTTGAACATGTTGTTGAACATGCTGAACATGTTGTTAAACATGCTGAACAACACGTTAGACATGTTGAACAACTTGTTAAACAATTTGTTGAACAATTGTTAAACAACTTGCTAAACAATACCATGACGTAATATGTCCCAAAAAATAATTCGAACACGTCTTTGGAATGGGGTTTGCCATTCGAACACATGTTTGAATGGGGGGGGGTTTGCCATTCGAACACATCTTTGAGTGGTGTACTCTTCTCACCTGCGCAAATAGCCTGTGAGCACTATAAACTAGAAATGAATCTGGATCAAACGGTAAAATTTTCATTCAAATCGGATGAGCATGCTGAAAGTTATCCACTTTTTTTCAAAAGTTACTAAAACAAACATTATGCTTATAGCCACATGTGCAAAACTAGAAATAAAACTGGATCAAACCCGTAAAACAAATTTGGTTGAAATAACGTTTTAAAAACGTTTTTTCCCGAACCTTTTGAAGTTGCAAAAAACGTTTTCAAAAGGTTGTATATGAAATGCCGAAAAACGTTTTTTCGCAACGTTCTAAAAACGTTTTATAAAAAACGTTTTTAGAACGTTTCATACACAACCATAAGAAAACCTTTCATCGTGATACGTGCGTAAAACAAATTATCTAAAAAAATATCGTTCAACATTCTTCAAAATAGTATTCACTCTGGGAGACTGCATCTTGCTCCATCATCACATCATATTTTATTTTTTTTTGCAATTAACATTTCACGAAACATTCATACCTGGCTGGGTGTGAACCGGGAACCTCTGGCATCCAAAACGACGGACTTACCTCTATGCAACGGCGCACTGATTGAAATGTGTGTCTAAGACAATTCCCCTGAACCAACTCCCACCACCCCTATTATTCCACTTCAAATCCCCCTCCCCCGAATAATTCCCCCGTACGGAAATTCCCCCAAGGTCTAACCCCTCCCTTTTTATGGGATTTTTTATCTGCACACTTAATGCTTAGTTATAGCTTACAGTAATTAGTTAAATATATGTGAATTTATTTGAAGTTTCGCATCTAAAATGTAATTCTTGTTATTGTGAATATAATATTCATATCTAAAATTACTTTACAAAGTATTAAAATGCCTATAACATTTCCTTGACGCTCCAATATATGACATTCTTAAAAACTGATATAATAGCGTTCTTATACAAAACGTTTGTATTTGGTTTGTTTTTGTTTAAAAATCAATTTCAAAAATGTTCTAATACCATACGTTTGTTTTTGGTTTTTTTTTTTTTGGTTTGTCTTTGGTTCTTTAAAAATCAATTTCAATAATGTTCTAATACCATACGTTTGTTTTTTGTTTAGAAAAAAAATTTTTTTTATTTGGTTGGTAAATGTAACTTTTTACAACCAAATTAGGTTTGATTTTGGTCTGTAAAATAACGTTTTCATTTGGTTGCTGAATATAACGTTTTTACAACCATAAAAGGTTCGTTTCGGGTTAGAAAAACGTTCTAACCTTTTCACAACCAAACAATAACGTTCTTATGTTTAGCGGGAACGGTAAAATTTTCATTCAAATCGGTTGAACATGACGAAAGTTATCAATGTAAATAGCCTATGACAGTTTACCGAACTGGCTGGAAACTGGTCTTGTTTTTTTTTTTTTTTTTTTTGCTTAATTGGCTGAATTTTGCTCTCTTAGGGGGGGGGGGGGGGGGGGGGTCGGCACATAGTATGTCCTGGGGTGGTCACGTGACTTGGTCACATAGGCATATACCATGGTTGCCCATACCTGGCTCGAACCTCCAACCTTCCAGCCAGGAGTCCGATGCTCTTACCAACTGAGTTATTCCGGACTTAACCAGAATGTTTGTGAAAACATGCCATATAACCTTATAACGCATACATTCATAATGTACTCATTCATAATATACATTCATGATGTACTGATTCATAATGCATGCATAATATACATGCATAATACACATTCATAATGTACTCATCCGTAATGCACCCATTCATAACACATGCATAATACACATTCATGATGTACTCATTTATAATGGACATACACATTCATAACGCACTCTATGGCCTAGGTATCTGCCAGACAGTCTAACGTTGTTATGATATCATCATGATGTCATCATGACGTCAGCATGTTATGACGTCATCATCGCGTCATTATGACGCCATCCGAACACGCGCGCTCTATCCTAAAAACCTGTTCCAGAACCATCATGGTGGTTCTGGAACACCCTATGACGTCAGTATGACGTCACTTCCTGTTCCAGTTCCATTCTTTTTACCCTACTATGCGTGTAATGGCGTTTTAATGATTGTTGTCAGAATAAAAAAAGAACTGATTTGGCATTGAAACTGAACGGACGTCTTTTATTGTGTTCCTGACTTAAAAGTTGGCCTGATCACATTTTGTCCGTCCGTCGGTGCAGTCAGCTCTACTAATTGACACATACGATATTGTCACATTGTTTTTCTATAGTTTTTTTTACTTAAAAAACATTGTTCAATCATTTAAGTAATTTATTGGAATTTGTATAAAAAGAAAAGAAAAAATCAACCCTGATCTTTTTGTTTGTTTATTCAATTGCATAAGATCACCTAAATTTGAAAAATACCGGTATTTAATTATCTGTTTATTATTTATTTATTTACTATATTTGTTATGAAACCAAACCCCCCCCCCTCGCCCCGAAGGGATCTCAATTTAAAATTGTTCTTATGTGCTTATTTTTATTTGTACAAGGTGACAAAATAATCTAAAATAACTTCCATTTGGTTCATTGTGTTAAGTTTAAATAATTGAAGATTTTGGGAGTGTAGTTACATTTTCGGGAGTAGCAATTTTGCGGTACTTTTGTTTACCGATGACGAGATAGTGTATTACGTCACTGCTTCTTGCCGCGCAATTCGTCATTTTTGTTCTTTAGCAACAGGAGGGTTTTTCGGAAAAATATTTTGTTTTTGGTTCGAAAGAAACTAAACCAGCCGTAAGTAATATTTGTTTTGAAGCTTATCAGCTGTGTGTCACTTTTTTTCTTAGGAAATGAAACTGAACCATGTTTTGACAGAGTTGGGAATAAAAAAAAACTCTGGCACTGTGGACAAGGGTCTGTTCAAATTCGAATTTGGAACAAAGAAAAGGGTGATTTTTTTTTTTTTTTTGCGAATCGAGTCAGAAAAATCTGTGCCTAAAAACCAATTGTTATCACATCAACAATTTTTTTTTTTTTGAAAAAAAAAAAAAAAAATGCATAAATTTCTAGTGTAGTACTGTTCTCGGAAAAGCGCGTAGTAGAAAACGGTTCGTTTATTTGCTGAAAGTGATTTTTTTCCAAGATGACAGTCACTTTCTTCTTGGTGTATTATATATAGAGTGAACCTATTTTATTTAGCTCTAAGTCAGCTTGTCATAAACCAGTTCATGTTCATTTTCTAGTACTGGTATCGTTCATGGGTTCACCTATTTTTTGTGACCACACTAAATGAAGCATTTCTATGTACAAGTGAAACACTTCCAGGATAAAACAGAGCATTTTTTTTTTTTTGGGGGGGGGGGGGGATGTGATGGATAGTTGTCGTGTGTGTCAATTCAGATTTTTCCCCTCGAGTGATCGGCCCTGGCATAGGAAAACCCATCTACATTTGTACTTGGTCAGTGGTCGCAGTAAATTTTTTTTTTTTTTTTTTTTTTTGGTTCCCGTTTTCACATTTTATATCTTTAGAAATTTTCCGTCAAATTCGACTTGCCTGAAATCGATGTCTGACTTCGGTTTCTTCCATTTTATGTTTAGCATATTTTACACTACCATTCACATCTTCCATCTGCAAAGATTAGACTAACAGTCTAAGCGACTACACTCCCAAGTCCCGATGCAAAACATGGGGGGGGGGGGGAGGGGGGGGGGGGGAGGAGGAAAGATATATAAATTTTTCGTTATCTTTACGAGGCTGATGTAAGAAAATATAAGTGGGAGAAGGGTGTGTGTGTACTCAACATCCAAACGCTATTCGGGCTGGGGGGGGGGGGGGGGGGGAGGTTACTTTCAGGATATTGACGAGGCTACGGGAAGAAGATATAAGCGGGAGGGGTTGGGGTCAAAGTCATAAATTTGCATTTAGTATTTTTCATAACATTGGTTTTTTTTTGTTTGTTTGTTTATTTAGGGCGATCTTGCTGAAAAACGTGAGGGTATAAAAAAGTCAACCCGATTCCATTTCATACTGTGATCCCCTGGAATCTAACAACCCCACCCACCCCCAGCAAAAAAAATAAAATAAAATAAATAAATAAAATAAATGAATAAAAAAAAAATAATAATAATACATCGAAGAATATAATTAAACAGTATAACTGATTGAATAACATTAATTTATACGTTTTATTACTGCAACATTTTTGTTTTATTTTGCAGCATTGAAAAAAAATTGAAAAGGACGGCAGAATGAAGGGCTTGGTCCTTTTCTGCTTACTCGGCCTATTTTTGGGCCTGGGTAAAGCCGAAATGAACAGCACCGATATTGTGGAAACGATCATGTCGGCATACGACAAAAGAATCGCGCCGAATCTGATCACGGGCGAGCCAACCGTTATGGATATTGGCATCTACATCCTGGAAATGCACTCCATTTCTGATGACAACATGGTATGAGTAGTACTGTAGTTTTATAATAAAAATATTAAAAATAAACAAATAAAAAAAAATAACATTAACTAAATGTTCTTTCTATCTCTCTCTGTCTCTTTTTATTTTTTATTTTATTTATTTATTTATTTATTTATTTTTTTGAACCGGAGGGGGGGGGGGGGCAATTTATGCTAGCCCGACAGAAAATCAAACCGCCCCGGATCGGTGCTGAATGTCACCATTCTGTAAATAACTACGCATCTCAAGTTTTGAAAACATTTTAAGCTGCTAAGAAGTAAATGGAAGTAGGTTATATTAAAAGCAGCTGCAATAATTCGGTCAGAATAGAAGTGAGATCATGTCTTGATATTATTAATAGGCGTGGTGTGATTTGCACCGAGAACTGCGGAAAATCTTGGTACACAAAGCACCATCTTGGTTCGATTCGATATGAACTGTTTCTTAAAAAAAAGTTTGGGAAATAAACATTAAGGCACAAATGCAAGAAAGTGATATAAGTAACAGCAAGTAGATAGTAACTATAAAAAATAAATAAATAAAACGACGCATGTATTTTTCGTATCAAAGGTACAAGAATTGATGTAATTTCAGTATGCATATTTAGGCCACAAATTCAAGGGATTAAACAAATAGTTTTCATACCGATCCCAAGTGCGGTCAAACGGTGACTCATGGTTTACTGTACAACAACATGATTAACCGCGGTGGGGGAGGGGGAGAGATAGAGAATTTACACACCACAACCCTTACAAAAATAGGTAAATGTTTTGTCACCCTAAATTAACGCTTGTTTACCCAGGATTATAACTTATGTCTGTAACTTTGATGCGAAGTAAGCCAAAATTAACACTTTTCCCTTCAGTAATCTATTCATTAACTCAAACTAGTTCTTGATTTGGCCCGAAAATAGTTTAGAGTAGTTTAGAAGCGGATCTAAAAACAGAATAATAATAATAAAACCTGGTGCCGAATCAACGAAAAAGGGCCGAAACGGTAAAGGGCCGAATCGTCCCAGTTGGTGCCGAATCATCCAAAAAGGGCCGAATCGGTGAAGGGCCGAATCGACCAGACGCCTTGGATTCATATCTAGAATCAATACAGCTCGCTTAACTGGGCAACGTAGATATGCTGGAAACGTAGGAATAACAGCAGGAATGCCTCAATTTTTTTCTTAACCAGAGGTGCTGAAAAGAAACGCTATGTGCTTAAAATTTGACAAGAAATAAATAACAGTAAAAAAAGCATAATAATAATAAAACAAAGAAAAAAGTGTATAAATAAAAAATAAATAAGTAAACAAATAAAGGTAAAAAAATGATTGCATTGTAGGAATACTCGACGACGATTTATTTCCGGAGAATCTGGAATGATCCCCGCCTGGATTTCTCATCCCTGAGCAACAAGACGGAGCTGGTGGTCCGTAACGAGTTTGTGGAGGCCATCTGGGTTCCTGATATCTTCTTTGTGAACGAGAGAGAGGCTCACTTCCATCGGATCACGGAACCAAACACGGCTGTCTGGCTATCGAGTGACGGCACAATATTCTTGTCTTCTAGGTTCCTATACTTTTTTGTCTGTAGCCCTTTACAGGGTTGAGATTTCGCGGTCGTCCGTGGCGACCAACTTTTGGCTAGGGCGACCAACTTTTTCGAGTTGGTCGTCCGAGTGGCGACTAACTTTTTTCTGAGTATTTTCATGTAAAATGTAATTTTGTGCGGGGCGACTAACTTTTTAAAGCTGGTCGCCCTCTTGGCGACCAGAAAATTTTACGAAGTCTCAACCCTGCTTTATCTCAACCCCGCTAATCTCGATATGTTTGTAAAATCCCATCTTACTTTTGTTTATGAAGCAGGTGAAACCTCCCCCATTTTTTTATTTATTTTTCTTTTCGGCAGCCATCTTAGCGTGACTTTCAATGTCCTCTGCCAAAAAATGACAAGATAAACGGCGGAAATTCACAAAAAGAGAATTTTTGTCAAAGGTTTGAAATACTGCTGTATGTTAAAACAAGTTTTCGTAGTATGCAGCCTATTGCCCATTAATACCAATAATAAATCAATATGGTCAGGAGCTTTATTTAGTGTAACTTGGTATTTCGGGGATGCCCCCCCCCCCCCCTACCAGGATATTGCTTTTCATGGCGATTCGCAAAGGCACACTTTGTTTGGAGTGTGATAGCACGAGGGTTGTGTAGTTTCTTTGTGACTATCAGCTAGAGCTATAATTTAAAAACCCACCCGACTTGGGCAGGGCAATTTTTTTAACGTTCTTGTTAATATAGTGAACTTATCAGACCTGACAGACCTGCGGTCATGCGCACGGGCTCTTCATTCGGTACGGCTACTTCTTGACCTGACCAAAAGCAACAATTCTGCCTATTCCAGATGCCTCCCTCTCCCTCCCTTAACAAAAAAAAAAAAAAAAACTGTTTATGCCCTTAGTTTCTTTTTGTTTTCTAGCAAAGTGTATGTCCTATACTCAGGTACTCATTGATCCTGGGCTGCCCTATGGATCTGCAGAAATATCCTCTGGATACGCAGTTCTGTAAGCTGGAGATGGAGTGCTACTCCTACTCAACGGATTCGCTGCGCTTACGCTGGAGGGGCTACCAGCCGCTGGAACTGCCCGAGAAGCTCTACCTACAGTCCTTCACCATGGTGGATAACCTGCTGGAGAATTGTGCCAATGTCTACACGAGCGGTAAATATCACATATGAGAATTTTCCGGCTTTTCCGTCTTTTTTTTTTTTTTTTTTTTTTTTTTTGCCAAATGGACCACTTTTTTCTAGCCCGTGTATGGTAAAATTTTCCGGCATTTTTTTTTCGACCCCGTTCCCATGTATGAAATATGCACACAATGTGTTATCACAGACGGTGTGCCACCCACCTAACCCCCCTCTCCTCCCCCCGCCCCAAACCCCTCCCCCCTTTCCGCGCATTTTCTTCTCCCCCCTCCCCCTACCTCCCGACAGAAGGACCGGATTGAAATAAAAACTAATGCAAAGTTTTAGTTCAGATTCATTAATGCCATTCTAAATGTCTATAAAAGAGAGAGAGAGAGAGAGAGAAGGGGCAGAGAGGGAGGAACAGAGAGAGAGAGAGGGAGAGAACAGAGAGAGAAGGGGCAGGGAGGGAGGAACAGAGAGAGAGAAGGAGAAAGAAGAGGGAGGAACAGAGAGAGAGAAGGTGGAGAGAGGGAGGAACAGAGAGAGAGAGAAGGAGAAAGAAGAGGGAGGAACAGAGAGAGAGAGAGAGAGAGAGAAGGGGCAGAGAGGGAGGAACAGAGAGAGAGAGAGAGAGAAAGAAGAGGGAGGAACAGAGAGAGAGAAGGGGCAGAGAGGGAGGAACAGAGAGAGAGAGAGAGAGGGAGAAAGAAGAGGGATTAACAGAGAGAAAGAGAGAGAGAGAAGGGGCAGAGAAGGAGGAACAGAGAGAGAGACGGGAGAGAGAGAGAGAGAGGACAGAGAGAGAGAGAGAGAGAAAGAAAGAAAGAAAGAAAGAAAGAGAGAGAGAGCTGAAATGTCTTGTTTTCTTTTCCAGGTGGCTTCCCATGCTTACGAGCTGTGTTCAAGCTGGAGCGTAACTATGGTTACCATTTGATTACCACCTACATCCCATCGGCCTTCATTGTCACCGTGTCGTGGGTGGGATTCTGGATCGCTCCGGATGCCGTGCCCGGACGTGTGACGCTAGGTGTCACCACTGTGCTGACCATCATCACTCAGTCCTTCATTGGTGGACTGTCGATGCCTCAGGTACGGTACAGCGGGGTGGGGGAGGGGGGAGGGGGCGGGGCGGTGAGGGGGGGGGGGGATAAGAAATAAAATGACAGCAAAGAAGTGAAGCGGCACTGTTTTTGTCTCCTGGGCACAAAGGTTGAACGTTGTGTGGCTGAACCATATTGCTTGTTTGTGAAGTAAAATGATCATCTTTATCCCATCGTCACAAATACCAACACATTGTGGGCCAACCGGATAAACTGTTAAAGAGAGAATAGATAAATTAATTATTTTATTAGTATTATAATTATTATGAATTTTATTATTCTTTTTATTATTATTATTATTATTATTATTATTATTATTATTATTATTATTAACAACTAGTTGAAAAAAAAGACTGATTATCTTCTTTCGGGCCATAAATTGCTATTTGACACAATGAACGTCCAAGGACATCGTACGTGCGGGCATCTGATGTGCTGTTTATGTCGTTGCCGGCAGGTGCCGTACGTGAAGGCGGTGGACGTGTGGATGGCCATGACCATGACCTTTGTGTTCGCCTCACTCATTGAGTTTGCCCTGGTCAATGTTGTGCTCCGTGCCGAGCAGAAACGGATGCTCAAGAAACAGGCGGAATTGGCCAAGAAGCGGGTAAGTGACGTTTGGTGAGGAGGGGGGGGGGGGGGGTTGGGTTCAGGGTGTGGAGGGGTTGGAGGTTTGCCAGGCGGGCGGGAGGAGGTCGGGGAGTTTGGGGAGGGAGCCCGTCTGTTCACTGTTGTCATAGAATACCGCACCGCTCGTCAGTAACTTCACTGACAGTCAGTGAAGCAGTGTTGCCACATCATCCTTTTTTAAAAGGATTATCCTTTTTTCTGAAAAAGCCCGATTTTATCCTTTTTTTATCCTTAAATACTTTTTTTTATACTTTTTTTTAATTTTCATCCTTTTTTTTATCCTTTTTTTCGCTTTTCATCCTTTTTTTTTATTTTGGTACTTTTTTTTCATTTTCTTTTTTCGTTCAAAATATCATTTTTTTCTAATTAGTTATATTTTTTTTTTCTGCTATAATTTTTTCTCACCCTAGTCATGATTAGGCCACAATATTAACCGCTCTTACACTGTACATGTAGGTAATTTCCAACTTTTTTGCAGCGTCTGTTGTTAAAATCAATACATCTGTAGAGAAAGGGTATTTTTTTCATGGAATTGATACATATATTCTGTAAACTTATTCAATGTCTTATCACACTGTAAAATATCCAGTATTCCAAATGATGTTGAGTAGTTTTTAGCCCAGCTTACATTACACGTAAGCTGGTTTATTCCTATCGGTTTGCGGATGGCGTCCGTTAGTTAGTTAGTTAGTGGTTTATTTAGTAAACTTGTTTCAAAATGCATCTCCTCCTACAATTTTGATCCGATGTCATTTATTTTTGGTGTGAGTCATCGCTAAGGGGTTGTGCATACGGCTTGTGCTTTTCTAGTCGATCCGATGATTTTTGAATTTTTGGCGAATTTTTGAAGAAAAAAAATTTGAAATGTATCTCCTCCTACATTTTTGACCCTATGTCACTTATTTTTGATGTGAGGCACCCCTAAAGGGTCGTGCATACGGCTTGTGCTTTTTTTGTCGATCGGGTGATTTTTTGAATTTTTGGGGAATTTTTTAAGCAAAATTTTCGAAAATAATTCAAAATGCATCTACTCCTACAATTTTGAGTCGATGTCATTTATTTTTTAAATTTTTGGGGAATTTTTTAAGAAAAAGAAATTAAAATGTATCCCTTCCTACATTTTTGATCCAATGTCATTTATTTTTGGTATGAGGCACCTCTAAAGGGTCGTGCGTATGGCTTGTGCTTTTTTTATATTTTAGGGAGTTTTTGAAGAAAAAACTTCAAAATGCATTTCCCCCCTACAGTTTTGAACGGATTTCGTTTTTTTTCTTTTGATATGAGGCGTCCCTAAGGGGTTGAGCATATGGCTTGCACTTTTTAGTCGATCCGACAATTTTTGTATTTTTAGGGAATTTTTGAAGAAAGACTTCAATATGCATTTCCTCCTACAGTTTTTATCCGATTTCATTTATTTTTTTGTATGATTCATCATTAGGTGGGTCGGACATAGGGTTTGTGCTATTTGACTCAACTTGGAAATTTTTGATTTTGGGGGGAATTTTTGATGAAACTACCTCAAAGTGTATCTTCTCCTACACTTTTGATCAGACATCATTTATTTTGGGGTTGAGGCATGCTTAGGGTGTCGTGAATACGGCTTGTGCTTTTTTGAGTCGATCAAGGAATTTTTGAAGAAAAAAATTCAAACTGCATTTCCTCCTGCGTTTTTTATCAGAGTTCATTTATTTTTAATATGAGCCGTTTCTAGGGGTCATGCATACGGCTTGCTACTTTTTGAGAGAATTGGTAAAACTTTCGAATTTTTTTTTTTCGGAATTTTTGAAAAAAATTAAATGAATCTCCTCCTACAGCGCGTAAACACAAGTTAAATGAACTTGCGCAGTGGTCACATTTAACAACCGGACATCGATGCAAGTTACATAAACATGCGCAGTAGTCAAAGATAAGCACTGTGCATTGATGCAAGTTAAATAGACATGAGCATTGATCCGAAATGTGAACCGCGCATCGACGGAAGACAAATAAACATCCGAACTTGTCCAAAATAAGCACCGCGCATCAACGCAAGTTAAATGAACATGCGCAATGGTCCGAAATTCGAACTGCTAATGAACGCAAGTTGAATAAACATGCGCACTGGTCCGAAATTCGAACCGCGTATCAACGCAAGTTAAATAAACATTCGCAATGGTCCGAAATTCGAACTGCTCATCAACACAAGTTAAATAAACATGCAAACTGGTCCGAAATGCGAACCACACATCGACAAAAGGTAAATAAACATGAGTGCTGGTCGGAATTGCGAACCGCGCATCAACGCAAGTGAAATAAACATGTGCACAGTTCCAAAATGAGAGCCGAGCATCAACGCAAATTAAATAAACATGCGCTCTTGTTTCAATAAGAAACGTGCATCGAGACATAAATATGCGCGCTGATCCGAAATACGAGCGTTGTTTGAAGGTATCTATGGCAGACTATCCAGTCTACCAGAGATACAAAAAATTTTATCCCCTTTTTCTGGGAAACAAATCTTTGTATGCATTTATCGGTCTATGTTCTGGTCCGGTGCTAAATTAATTATTGAGCTAGCCTTTTGCCGTCTCGTCTTTTGAAGCCCAAATTTTCAGGGAAATTCCCTTGCTCATGCACACTGGAATTGGTCTTATTTCTTTTCGTAAGCTGGGACTTTGTCCTTGGACAAACTTGTTATTTCTTGAATGATTTTCAATAACTTCATTCTATCAGTTTGAGTTGCATGTCCCTAGGGACCATCGATAAAGTACGTACGCACCTTTTTTTTAGACCAGCCGACCATGTCGGGCTGGTCTTATCACATCAATAGAGGGATATCTGTCGTCTGTATGTACGTATGTACGTGTGTAAACTTTTACTTAGATTAAAATGCTGCTTCTCCCTCAGTTTTGATCGGATGGAATGTTCTGCAAGTAGGCCTCTCTTTAAAAAATTTTTTTTCGCGATCCGCCAAAAATTGGCTAAATTGGGGGCATTTAAAATTTTTCGATTGCCAGTTTTCAAAATGGTTCTTCTCCCACAATTTTGATGCGATTCCTTTCCAATTTTGAACATTTATTCTCTAGTTAGGCCTGTCTTGAAAAATTACTTTTTTTTTTGGCGATCCGCTAAAAATTGGCTAAATGGGGGCATTTAAAATATTTAGTACCAATTTTCAAAACTCTTCTTTTGGCACAATTTGACCAGATTCCTTTATAAATTTGTGAAGTACAAGTTTCGGAACCCACCGAGTTTTTCTGGACCTGAGTCACACTTTCCCTTTGACTCACTTTCCTGAGAACCCAGCGCGAACCTTGAAATTACAAAAAAAATGATGCAATATGATTAACATTAATGTTTTCTCGATCTTCAGCATAATATGAATTATCCTTTTTTTTTCATACTTTTTTTTCTCAAATTTATCCTTTTTTATCCTTTTTTTTATCCTTTTTTTATCCTTTTTTTTCTTGACGACTCCGTGGCAACACTGGTGAAGTAACTGTAGAGCCGTGCGGACTGGAATGAGATCATATGGCCACTTGCCCGAGAGAAAACCCATTTGCCCGATTATTGCCAGACCTAAAAGTTATAGACGTCAATTCTCAGACACCTCCTTCGCCAGTGCAAAATACACACAATATCCCCCCCCCCCCCCTCCTCCAAAAAAAAAAAAAAAAAGATGAAAAGAAAGGAAAGAGGAAAAATAAAGGGAATTGAGAGGTATGCATAGAATATAAACACAAGCGACGGATCGATAATCGTGCAGCGATTTGTAGAACATTGTGAACTGCAGTTGCTCTGGGCTGGGTTTGATTGCAGAAGGGCAGTGTTAAAAATAAGTCCAATGGAAGGCTGCTTGGAACCATGTAAGCAGCTGTCACACACAGATGGTATGACGCGCAGGCAATTGATACCCTGATAAAAGAAAATCCTGGTTGGTATCAATGGTACTCTGACTGGCAGGTATCAATTGTGCTCTGACTGGCAGGTACCAGTGGTGCTCTGACTGGCTGGTATCAATGGTGCTCTGACTGACTGGTACCAGTGGTGCTCTCACTGGCTGGTACCAGTGGTGTGTTGCTGTCTGGTATCAGTGGTGCTCTAACTGGTTAGTATCAATGGTGCTCTGACTGGCTGGTAGGAGTGGTGCTCTGACTGGCTGGTATCAATGGTGCTCTGACTGGTTGGTACCAGTGGTGCTCTGACTAAATGGTACACTTTTGGTCGATTACACAAAACCGGCACAGTTAGTTATGCGGCTGCATAATTTACTTTAAATGAGCTGAAGCGGCATAATCCTGCGAAATACTGATGGTAAACGGAGGGGACAAATTGTACAGACCCACCGCCGTATTCACACAAGTTAACTGCGTCCTAATTCAGCAGAAATCGAACGATACACGAAAACCACACAAATATATATATATATATATATATATATATATATATATATATATATATATATATATATATATAAAATGACCCTTTACTGTACAAATTATATTCACTTTATTTTCTTTTACAAGTTCTGTATGAGCAGGTGACGAAAGCTGTGAACTGTGCAAGTATCTTTTGTGTACGTCCGCAGCTGATAGATTGAGTACTGCAAAAAAAAAAAAAAAAAAAAAAGTCTGTGGGAGAACAGGCCATGCAGTCTGACGTGTTTGCTACTGTATTAAAAAAAAAAAACAAGGGTGTGTACATGTGTGTGTTGCAGCACGACCAGGGGACGGAGGAGGGAGACCGCCAGTCTGTCCTCTACCAGATCGCCACCTACCTGGCCGAGATGAACCCGCACGAGAAGGGCTCGAAGGCGGACACGATCGATTTCATCTCGCGCTTCGCCTTCCCCAGCGCCTACATCATCTTCGCCATCGTCTACTGGGTCTATTACAACCAGTGGGAACTCGAGGCGCAGAACTACTAGGCGCGATGACGTCATACGGGACTCTCTGGATGGATGCTAGGGTGACGGGCTTTGTGCGCTGTGTGATCCGGACTCACTTTGAATTTTTTGGGACGAAATCTTAAAATTTAAAACCGGGATAGTCCGATGGTCGAAAAGAATATCTGGACTCTTTTAGAAAACAGTTACGTAAGACTTCATACTTCATGTTTATCAACAAAAAGCTGGTTTGATCTGTTAGTTTTTGCTTCATGACCTTGACAGAAATTCTGAAGGTCAACTTATGTTATACATCCACAAGTAGAAAGCTTCACATGTACCTTATCGCAGATGTTTTGTTGCACCGTAAAACTGTTAGTGTCTGTTATTCTACCAAAACTTGAATATTTTATGAAAGAACATGTTCTTGTTTCTTGTTTAATTTCTCGTTTTCCATGCCCACTTGTTGACTCCCCAGCTGTGTTTGATGGTGAGTGCACCCATATGTTGACTCCTCTGCTCTGTTTCTGGGTGGGTGAATGCGGCCACCTGTTGACTCCCCTGCTCTGTTTCTGGGTGGGTGAATGCGGCCAGCTGTTGACTCTCCTGCTGTCTCTGGGGTGTTTGCATGCTCATGTTGACTCCCCTGCTCTGTTTATGGGTGAGTGCGGCCAGCTGTTGACTGTCCTGCTCCATTTAAGTATGCTGGAGTGCGCTCACCATTTTTAAGCTGATATCATCGAGATGTTATAGGTTGTCCACGGACGTGGTGGGAGGGATGGATAATTAATTTAACCACTTTTTTTTCCTGCCCTCGCTCCCCCCCCTCCCCCGACGCATATACGCATGTCTTATGAATGCGTCTCCATTTCCCGGCGGGGGGGGGGGGGGGGGAGAAGTGGTTCACGCGCATAGCGTCGAAGCTTAGAATATTTCCCTTAAAGGTTATTTCCCTAACCATTCACAGAAGCAAGTATGTTGTCTGTTCGTAAACGTTTTGGAAAAAAAAAACAATGACAGATTTGCTTTTGCGCGTTAGACATTTTTTTTATTAGAATATATTTTATTTCCAGGAAAATTCCAAGAACTGTGTTCTCAGCCCTACCGGTAGTGAAATATTCTGCACATCGGATACTCGTTTAGTTGTGTATTATTATTTATTTGGTTACTAACGATTGCCAGTAATACTAAATGCATCATTTCACAGTATTGAGGCTATTTCGTGCCGGTGTCACCTTGTCCGATGGAGGGGTGAGGGGGGGGGGGGGGGAGGGGGATTACAACGTTTGTAAATGTTGCGTGTGTAGGTTTTAGGTGGCCAGTTTGAAAAGCCGTAGCTGGTCGGTGTCATTTTCAGTCAATTATCTTCTTACCTGGCAGTGTTAAAATTCTTTGGTGCCATCCATGAAGTAGGGATGTAAAATGCTCGGTAATTTTGACTTAACTCACCCCGTCCTTCCCTCCCTCTCCCCTTTCTCTCACCACCGTCCTCCCGATTCAGCTGTGCACAGTTTGTGATGCCATTCGTCTACAGACAAGTACAAACTCTCCGCCCGCCCTCCAATCCTTTCATGTATAAGCACTTTATGGATGAGTTTTTATACATAGGCTATGTAAATCTCGGCGAGGCCCCCTTTTCTTCAAAATTTAGTTTCCCCCTTCATTCAGGGTTGAACTGAAATAAAGTTTTGGCTGATGACTGATCCTTAAAGTTTCTTTAAAAAAAAGAAAGAAAGAAAAAAACTGGTAATATGCATTAGATATTTGATACAAAATTTGCTATTGAATAGTTTTTGACAGTTTGGATGTAGATCGAAGCGTACGTGGAGCGATGGGACTGTAGATCGATACGAATCAATGTGCACCCGTACGGACTCGCACCTGCGAATAGAACAACACACTCTTACATAACTGTGCACTCGTATAAGCTTGCAGCTGCACTCAATTGATTGCACTCACGCGCTCACTGCGTACGCATACCGTAACCAGTGTGCATTCATATACGCTCACTGCGTACGCATACCGTAGCCAGTGTGCACTCATACACGCTCACTGCGTACGCATACCGTAACCAGTGTGCATTCATACACGCTCACTGCGTACGCATACCGTAACCAGTGTGCATTCATATACGTTCACTGTGTACGCATACCGTAACCAGTGTGCATTCATATACGCTCACTGCGTACGCATACCGTAAGCAATGTGCATTCATATACGCTCACTGCATACGCATACCGTAACCAGTGTGCATTCATACACGCTCACTGCGTACGCATACCGTAACCAGTGTGGATTCATATACGCTCACTGTGTACGCATACCGTAACCAGTGTGCATTCATATACGCTCACTGCATACGCATACCGTAACCAGTGTGCATTCATATACCGTAACCAGTGTGCATTCATATATGCTCGCTGCGTACGCATACCGTAACCAGTGTGCATTCATATACGCTCACTGCGTACGCATACCGTAACCAGTGTGCATTCATACACGCTCACTGCGTACGCATACCGTAACCAGTGTGGATTCATATATGCTCACTGCGTACGCATACCGTAACCAGTGTGGATTCATACACGCTCACTGCGTACGCATACCGTAACCAGTGTGGATTCATATACGCTCACTGTGTACGCATACCGTAACCAGTGTGCATTCATATACGCTCACTGCATACGCATACCGTAACCAGTGCGCATTCATATACCGTAACCAGTGTGCATTCATACACGCTCACTGCGTACGCATACCGTAACCAGTGTGCATTCATATATGCTCACTGCGTACGCATACCGTAACCAGTGTGCATTCATATACGCTCACTGAATACGCATACCGTAACCAGTGTGCACTCATATACGCTCACTGAATACGCATACCGTAACCAGTGTGCATTCATATACGCTCACTGAATACGCACACCGTAACCAGTGTGCACTCATATACGCTCACTGCGTACGCATACCGTTACCAGTGTGCATTCATATACGCTCACTGCGTACGCATACCGTAACCAGTGTGCATTCATATACGCTCACTGCGTACGCATACCGTAACCAGTGTGCATTCATATACGCTCACTACGTACGCATACCGTAACCAGTGTGCACTCATATACGCTCACTGCGTAGGCATACCGTAACCAGTGTGCATTCATATACGCTCACTGAATACGCATACCGTAACCAGTGTGCACTCATATACGCTCACTGCATACGCATACCGTAACCAGTGTGCATTCATATACGCTCACTGCGTACGCATACCGTAACCAGTGTGCATTCATATACGCTCACTGAATACGCATACCGTAACCAGTGTGCACTTATATACGCTCACTGCGTACGCATACCGTAACCACTGTGCATTGATATACGCTCACTGCATACGCATACCGTAACCAGTGTGCATTCATATACGCTCACTGAATACGCACACCGTAACCAGTGTGCATTCATATACGCTCACTGCATGCGCATCCCGTAACCAGTGTGCATTCATATACCGTAACCAGTGTGCATTCATACACGCTCACTGCGTACGCATACCGTAACCAGTGTGCATTCATATATGCTCACTGCGTACGCATACCGTAACGAGTATGCATTCATATACGCTCACTGCGTACGCATACCGTAACCAGTGTGCATTCATATACGCTCACTGTGTACGCATACCGTAACCAGTGTGCATTCATATACGCTCACTGCATACGCATACCGTAACCAGTGTGCATTCATATACCGTAACCAGTGTGCATTCATATACGCTCACTGTGTACGCATACCGTAACCAGTGTGCATTTATATACGCTCACTGAATACGCATACCGTAACCAGTGTGCACTCATATACGCTCACTGCGTTCGCATACCGTAACCAGTGTGCATTCATATACGCTCACTGCGTACGCATACCGTAACCAGTGTGCATTCATATACGCTCACTGAACACGCATACCGTAACCAGTGTGCATTCATATACGCTCATTGAATACGCATACCGTAACCAGTGTGCACTCATATACGCTCACTACGTACGCATACCGTAATCAGTGTGCATTCATATACGCTCACTGCGTACGCATACCGTAACCAGTGTGCATTCATATACGCTCACTGCGTACGCATACCGTAACCAGTGTGCATTCATATACGCTCACTGCGTACGCATACCGTAACCAGTGTGCATTCATATACGCTCACTGCGTACGCATACCGTAACCAGTGTGCATTCATATACGCTCACTGAATAGGCATACCGTAACCAGTGTGCATTCATATACGCTCACTGCGTACGCATACCGTAACCAGTGTGCATTCATATACGCTCACTGCGTACGCATACCGTAACCAGTGTGTACTCATATACGCTCACTGAGTACGCATACCGTAACCAGTGTGCATTCATATACGCTCACTGAATACGCATACCGTAACCAGTGTGCACTCATGCGCTCACTGCGTACGCATACCGTAACCAGTGTGCATTCATATACGCTCACTGAATACGCATACCGTAACCAGTATGCATTCATATACGCTCACTGAATACGCATCCCTTAACCAATGTGCACTCATATACGCTCACTGCGTACGCATACCGTAACCAGTGTGCATTCATATACTCTCACTGCGTACGCATACCATAACCAGTGTGCATTCATATACGCTCACTGAATACGCATACCGTAACCAGTGTGCATTCATAAACGCTCACTGAATACGCATACCGCAACCAGTGTGCACTCATATACACTCACTGCGTACGCATACCGTAACCAGTGTGCATTCATATACGCTCACTGCGTACGCATACCGTAACCAGTGTGCATTCATACACGCTCACTGCGTACGCATACCGTAACTAGTGTGCATTCATATACGCTCACTGCGTACGCATACCGTAACCAGTGTGCATTCATATACGCTCACTGCGTACGCATACCGTAACCAGTGTGCATTCATATACGCTCACTGCGTACGCATACCGTAACCAGTGTGCATTCATATACGCTCACTGCGTACGCATACCGTAACCAGAGGGCATTCATATACGCTCACTGAAAACGCATACCGTAACCAGTATGCATTCATATACGCTCACTGAATGCGCATACCGTAACCAGTGTGCATTCATATACGCTCACTGCGTACGCATACCGTAACCAGTGTGCATTCATATACGCTCACTGAATACGCATACCGTAACCAGTATGCATTCATATACGCTCACTGAATACGCATACCGTAACCAATGTGCACTCATATACGCTCACTGCGTACGCATACCGTAACCAGTGTGCATTCATATATTCACACTGCGTACGCATACCGTAACTAGTGTGCATTCATATACGCTCACTGAATACGCATACCGTAACCAGTGTGCATTCATATACGCTCACTAAATACGCATACCGTAACCAGTGTGCACTCATATACGCTCACTGCGTACGCATACCGTAACCAGTGTGCATTCATATACGCTCACTGCGTAGGCATACCGTAACCAGTGTGCATTCATATACGCTCACTGCGTACGCATACCGTAACTAGTGTGCATTCATATACGCTCACTGCGTACGCATACCGTAACCAGTGTGCACTCATATACGCTCACTGCGTACGCATACCGTAACCAGTGTGCATTCATATACGCTCACTGCCTACGCATACCGTTACCAGTGTGCATTCATATACGCTCACTGCGTACGCATACCGTAACCAGTGGGCATTCATATACGCTCACTGAAAACGCATACCGTAACCAGTGTGCATTCATATACGCTCACTGAATACGCATACCGTAACCAGTGTGCACTCATATACGCTCACTGCGTACGCATACCGTAACTAGTGTGCATTCGTATACGCTCACTGCGTACGCATACCGTAACCAGTGTGCATTCATATACGTTCACTGCGTACGCATACCGTAACCAGTGTGCATTCATATACGCTCACTGCGTACGCATACCGTAACCAGTGGGCATTCATATACGCTCACTGAAAACGCATACCGTAACCAGTGTGCATTCATATACGCTCACTGAATACGCATACCGTAACCAGTGTGCACTCATATACGCTCACTGCGTACGCATACCGTAACCAGTGTGCATTCATATACGATCACTGCGTACGCATACCGTAACCACTGTGCATTGATATACGCCTACTGCATACGCACACCGTAACCAGTGTGCATTCATATACGCTTACTGAATACGCATACCGTAATCAGTGTGCATTCATATACGCTCACTGCGTACGCATACCGTAACCAGTGTGCATTCATATACGCTCACTGTGTACGCATACCGTAACCAGTGTGTGCATTCATATACGCTCACAATGCGTACGCATACCGTAATCAGTGTGGATTCATATACGCTCACTGTGTACGCATACCGTAACCAGTGTGCATTCATATACGCTCACTGCGTACGCATACCGTTACCAGTGTGCATTCATATACGCTCACTGCATACGCATACCGTAACCAGTGTGCATTCACATACCGTAACCAGTGTGCACTCATATACGCTCACTGCGTACGCATACCGTAACCAGTGTGCATTCATATACGCTCACTGCGTACGCATACCGTAACCAGTGTGCATTCATATACGCTCACTGAATACGCATACCGTAACCAGTGTGCACTAATATGCGGTCACTGCGTACGCATACCGTAACCAGTGTGCATTCATATACGCTCACTGAATACGCATACCGTAACCAGTGTGCATTCATATACGCTCACTGAATACGCATACCGTTACCAGTGTGCACTCATATACGCTCACTGCGTACGCATACCGTAACCAGTGTGCATTCATATACGCTCACTGCGTACGCATACCGTAACCAGTGTGCATTCATATACGCTCACTGAATACGCATACCGTAACCAGTGTGCATTCATATACGCTCACTGAATACGCATATCGTAACCAGTGTGCACTCATATACGCTCACTGCGTACGCATACCGTAACCAGTGTGCATTCATATACGCTCACTGCGTACGCATACCGTAACCAGTGTGCATTCATATACACTCACTGCGTACGCATACCGTAACCAGTGTGCATTCATATACGCTCACTGCGTACGCATACCGTAACCACTGTGCATTGATATACGCTCACTGCATACGCATACCGTAACCAGTGTACATTCATATACGCTCACTGCGTACGCATACCGTAACCAGTGTGCTTTCATAAACGCTCACTGAATACGCATACCGTAACCAGTGTGCACTCATATACGCTCACTGCGTATGCATACCGTAACCAGTGTGCATTCATATACGCTCACTGCGTACGCATACCGTAACCAGTGTGCATTCATATACGTTCACTGCGTACGCATACCGTAACCAGTGTGCATTCATATACGCTCACTGCATACGCATACCGTAACCACTGTGCATTGATATACGCTCACTGCATACGCATACCGTAACCAGTGTGCATTCATATACGCTCACTGCGTACTCATACCGTAACCAGTGTGCTTTCATAAACGCTCACTGAATACGCATACCGTAACCAGTGTGAACTCATATATGCTCACTGCGTACGCATACCGTAACCAGTGTGCTTTCATAAACGCTCACTGAATACGCATACCGTAACCAGTGTGCATTCATATACGCTCACTGCGTACGCATACCGTAACCAATGTGCATTCATATACGCTCACTGAATACGCATACCGTAACCAGTGTGCATTCATATACGCTCACTGCGTACGCATACCGTAACCAGTGTGCATTCATATACGGTCACAATGCGTACGCATACCGCAATCAGTGTGGATTCATATACGCTCACTGTGTACGCATACCGTAACCAGTGTGCATTCATATACGCTCACTGCGTACGCATACCGTTACCAGTGTGCATTCATATACCGTAACCAGTGTGCACTCATATACGCTCACTGCGGACGCATACCGTAACCAGTGTGCATTCATATACGCTCACTGCGTACGCATACCGTAACCAGTGTGCATTCATATACGCTCACTGCGTACGCATACCGTAACCAGTGTGCATTCATATACGCTCACTGCGTACGCATACCGTAACCAGTGTGCACTCATATACGCTCACTGCGTACGCATACCGTAACCAGTGTGCATTCATATACGCTCACTGAATACGCATACCGTAACCAGTGTGCACTCATATACGCTCATTGCGTACGCATACCGTAACCAGTGTGCATTCATATACGCTCACTGAATACGCATACCGTAACCAGTGTGCATTCATATACGCTCACTGAATACGCATACCGTAACCAATGTGCACTCATATACGCTCACTGCGTACGCATACCGTAACCAGTGTGCATTCATATACGCTCAATGCGTACGCATACCGTAACCAGTGTGCATTCATATACGCTCACTGCTTACGCATACCGTAACCAGTGTGCATTCATATACGCTCACTGAATGCGCATACCGTAACCAGTGTGCATTCATATACGCTCACTGAATACGCATACCGTAACCAGTGCGCACTCATATACGCTCACTGCGCACGCATACCGTAACCAGTGTGCATTCATATACGCTCACTGCGTACGCATACCGTAACCAGTGTGCATTCATATACGCTCACTGCGTACGCATACCATAACCAGTGTGCATTCATACACGCTCACTGCGTAAGCATACCGTAACCAGTGTGCATTCATACACGCTCACTGCGTACGCATACCGTAACCAGTATGCATTCATACACGCTCAGTGCGCATACATCAACAAGGCCTAGTCATCTGTCTGTCCACAAAAAGTACTACGTTTTGTCCGGCCGACTTCTCACAGAAGGGTATGTCATAGGAACCTGAAACCTTGCTTGGTAAAAATATATTTATTGAAAATGTGCAATGTGGCATTATTGTCAAAATCGGCCAAAAATTGACATCGTGGAAAATTGTCAAAAATTGTGAATATTTGGTGTGAACTTGTCCGACCGACTTCTCATAGAAATGATTGTCATAGGAACATGAAACCTTGCATAGTAAATATATATATTGAAGAGCAAGCTGCCGCCGTCATGAGCCGAGCCAGTTGTCGCCGTCATGAGCCGCACAGAGCCAGCTTCCGCCGTCGTGAGCCTAGCTGAGCCCGGGAAGGACTGCATGGAAGAGGTGATGCAGATCCTCCGTTCAGTGGACCGGCCGAGTTATTCTGCCTCAAAATCTATTCTTTGAAGCAATACGAATTGCAGTGCCCGGATTCTAGGAAGACGCAATCCTACCACTGCAGCTCCCTGAAGAAGTCCTTCATGACGTCGGCTTCTGCAATTGCTGCACATCGGCGGAAGTGCCACTGCGCTTCAGGGCGGCCGCCTAAAAATCCAAAATAAGCTAGTCTCATTGTGTATGACTGTGAGTGATTGTGTGTGTATGCAAAATGTATGGGCTGCTGATTCGAACACGCCTTTGAACGATGCGCTGACGAGAGGGCTCGCTGCCGCGAAGGGGGGGGGGGGGGGGAGGGGGCGTCGCCGGCGCGAGGGCTCGCTGCAGCGAGGGGGGTTACTGTGATAGAATCCCCATTTTCCCCTACTAACTACTTCATAGTGTATTCACCTCTTGAATATTGTGTAGGCACCCCTCCACCATATTGTAGTCACCCCTCTGCCATAGTACCCCTCCCCTCCCAGGGAGTACCCTCACACTTAGAGCATCCGAACGTTTTTCAAGGTGGGAAAATCCTACGCGCTCTTGAAATTCTCCTATTTAAGTCCTCGTTTCGGTCTGGTTCCGGAGTGAGCTGTCATGGCTGCCATTTCCCGTTAGCGATAACACAAGGAGTTTTTTTTTCAGTTGTGAGTCTAACGTCTATAACAGTTCCATTTTTTCGACAATGAGACAACGTCAACGTCTACTCAACGTTGGTTGGACGTCGGAGAAAGTTGCGGTTCGGTCACGACCAAAAACAGCGACTTAAGAACGTTGCTTACCCAATGTCTATTCAACGGTGTATCAAAGGCGTTGGTCAGACATTTATCTGTTGTCGCGACCAATTTTAACCGAAATACAACCAGAGTTAATGTTAAAATCACCCTAAACACGGAGTACTAAGTCTGAAATAGTCCCCAGTTTTAGCCGAAGGCGGAGTTCATTTTCGAAAGAACCCCCCTCCCCCCCCCCCCCCGCCCCCCGTTTATGTTGGAAATGCAGAGTACTGACTAAAAATTATCCCTTTTTCAACGAAATTAGCACTCCTCGCGGATCGCGTTTGGCCCCAAAATTACCCAATTTCTCCGCTTTTATTATTATTATTATTATTATTATTATTATTATTATTATTATTATTATTATTTGGGGGGGGGGGGGTACGCATGGTAACACATTTGATACTAAGTGCCCCCTCCTAGGGAGAAAGAACCCAATGCAACAACGCAAACAAAACGGCGGGAAAAAACAAAGTGTTTTTTTTTCTTCAGACTTTGAACATGTGACTGTGCATCTTAATAAATGCTTATGGAATATATAAAATATAAGATAAGGTATAAGATATAAAATAAGGTAAAAGATGTAAGATAAGATATACGATATCGCGGAAGAGATTAAATCAGGTGGGAATCGTAAGTTCAATGTCACCAATCCTAAGAGCACAGCCACTCGCGAAGATCGAATCACACGTCAACTCCCGTGGGTGACAACACAGCAACACAGCAACACAACAGCCTTTTGTATCACGCAGTATTTTTAACTCTTGCAGCTGCTGTTCGTAACACGAGGCTTTTGCTTCCTGCAGACAGTTGTTATAAACGACAGACCTCTGGCTGTCATATATAAACGCACAAGGGGATGGATTTAAAAAGAAGCAGTTCCTCTCTGCGTGCAGACTGTTTACCATGCATGTCCATGTCCATGACGTTTAAGAACGACCCCCAAAAGAATCACCCTTTTTGTAGGCAACGGAACACTAATGAAGATGAGCTCCTTTTTAAACAACATTGGCACTCCACGCAACTGGCCCGAAAATTACACCCCTCACTCCGCGTTTTTTTTTTGTTTTTTTTTTTTTTGACCACGCATGGTAAAACATATGATACCACTTGCCCCCCCCCCCCCCCGCCGTCCCATCATCCCCCGATTCCAGTGCTTGGCGATTTGGGCAGTTTGAGTGTATGTGCTTCTGTAACAGAGCCATGACCGCGGTGGGTTTGTAGCGTGCAACCCTTTCTCCTCGTTTTCTTGCTCTCCGCCCCCCCGCCCCCGCCCCCCCCGCCCCCGCCCCCCCCCCCCACCCAATGCATCGCGGTCCCGTTAGTTGGAGTGTATGTGCTTCTGTAAGAGGGCCATGACCGCCGTGGACTTGTAGCGTACAGCCGTCCCCAGCACCGAGCGCCCGGCCTTGTTCCTTCTGCTGACGTCAGCGCCACGTTGTATCAGAACCTTGGCGGCTTCGACGGATCCCCTCATAGAGGCATAAAACAACGCCGTGTTACCGTACACGTCCTTCTTTTCCAGCTTAGCCCCCTTGTTGACCAAGAGCTCCACCATTTTAGCATCGTTTATGAAGGCGGCGGCCATGAGCGGAGTCTGTCGGTGGGAGTTTGTGATGTTGACGTCACAAGCCTGGACCTCATCTTCCAGTAGAAGCAAGGTTATGGCGTGCGCGCCTTTCTCCGCCGCGAAAAACAGCGGCGACCGTTCGTGTATGTCCTTGTGTTCAAGGTCAGCGCCATAGCGAATCAGAAGCCAGGCGACGTCCTTGGCCTTGAACATAGCGGCCGTCATCAGTGGGGTTTGTTTTCTATTGTTGTAGACATCCGGGTACGCTCGGGCTTCCAGAAGGAGCTCGGCAGTTTCCGTGGAATTCTCGACGCATGCGTATCCCAGCGCTGTGTTGCCAAAGCAATCCCAGTCCAACACATTAGCGCTGTTATCAAGTAGCATTTTTGTTATCTCTGAGTCGTTATTCAGCGCGGCAAACATCAGCGGTGTTGTGCCTATTTGATTGGCTACATTCACGCATGCGCCGTTCTCTATGAGCAGTGATGCGCAATCACTAGCTTTAGCCATACAAGCGAACGACAGCGCCGTATCGCCATCCTCATCCGCCACGTTTAAATCAGCCCTGAATTTAATGAGACAGCCGAGCAGTTCGGCATTGTTGTGATACGCACAGATCATCGCTGCTGTCCTTCCTTCATTGTTGGCACAATTGACATCAATTCCCTTCTGTAGCAGCAACCACATGGCCTCGCGGCAGCCGTGTAGGCAAGCGTTATGTAGAGCCGTGTGGCCCGTCTCGCTACGGTACTCCATCTCGGCATCGTGCTGTAGCAGCACCGCGATAGTCTCGGCAGCGTTATGGCAGCACGCTTCCATCAACGGCGTGACTCCTTTCTCATTTACCTGATTGACATTTGCGCCGCGACTGATTAACAAAGCAGCGGCTTCTAGTGAGTTTTTTAATGCCGCGTAAGCAAGAGCTGTGTTCCCTGAATTGTCTGCGTCATCAACTCTTGCTGTGTTGTTGAGCAGGTGCGCTACGACATCAGCTGCGTTGACGTAACTCGCTTCTATCAGCGGCGTCCGACCGGCGTTATTCTTATGGTTAACATAAGCGAAATAGTTAATAAATAAAATGGCAGTATGTGTGTTATTTGTATTACAAGCCAAACACAAAGCTGTGTCCCCTTCAATATCTTTTGCGTCAATCGAAGCGTCGTTGCTTAGTAACAGGTCTGCGCATTCTTTTGCACCCTCCACCGCGGCTAGCATCAAAGGGGTGCGTCCATACGCATTCCTCGCATTTACTTCTGCCCTATTTTCTATCAGTAACTGAACAGTTTCAGTGAAATTCTTACCGGAACAGAGTGCAAGCGCTGTGTTTCCAGCCTTGTCCCTATGGTCTATATTTGCGCCGTATTGAAGCAGTACTTCGCAGACTTTCGTGTGGTTTTTTCTGGCGGCGAGAATAAGCGCGCTATAACCTGCGTTCATCTTAGCGCCCACATCTGCGCCTTTCTCCAGCAGGACTGTGACAGTGCTCAGAGAGTTGTGATCACATGCGTGCAGAAGACAAGTGTATCCATCCGCGTCCGCTTGCTCCAGATTGGCTCCAGAATCTACGAGAAGAACTACTGTGTCTTTTGCATCATTTTGTGCAGCTACCATCAAAGGAGTGACGCCGTTGTTATCGCCAATATTAACACTGGCGTTTGTTTCGAGAAGTAAGCGAACGGTATCAATGTCTTCGTTGTTGGTGCACGCGTAGTGGAGTGCCGAGCGGCCCCTCTCCAGTACCATCTCACCATCGTACGCTTTGCCGAACAGCACGTTTTTGCGTATGTGTTGTATGGCTGTAACGCTTGCTATCGCCTCCACTAGCTTTTCCTCGCGTTTGCCCTTTTCCGCGCCTGTTTGCGGAACGCGCACCGTGCGCACGTCGGGTGGAGGGGTATCCCTGATTAGTGTACTGATTTCCGCTTCTACATCCGGGTACTTTGCGGCAGTATTCCCCATCGTTTCACCTAGTTACCGTATAATCCAACGTATTCAAGGAATCACCTAGTTACTGTATGATCCAATGTTTTCAAGGAATCACCCAGTTACCGTATAATCCAATGTGTTCAAGGAATCACCTAGTTACCGTATAATCCAACGTATTCAAGGAATGACCTAGTAACCATATAATCCAACGTACCCAAGGAATCACCTAGTTACCGTATAATCCAATGTGTTCAAGGAATGACCTAGTTACCATATAATCCAACGTACCCAAGGAATCACCTAGTTACCGCATAATCCAATTTGTTCAAGGAATCACCTAGTTACCGCATAATCCAATTTGTTCAAGGAATCACCCAGTTACCGTATAATCCAATGTGTTCAAGGAATCAAACTAAACCAAGATTAAAGGAAATGTTTTTTTTTGTGTGTGTGTTTTGGTCACTTTCCGTAAACTCTTTCTTCTCTTTTATGACGTCATCTCCTTGTAGTATTCCACTGACCAATATAGTCATAATATTATTCTATATTGATGCTCCTGTTTTGTAATGTTTATATTATTTTATGTCATTTTACAGCACGCTCGCTTCTCCACAGTCGCAAAACAATGATGACAAATATGAAAAAATAGAGAGAATTTTCTGATGCAGCCTCTGTTTTATTTATTTTATTTATTTATTTACTGAGGACGCAAACAACTTCCTGGAATCGCTCTCATACACGATAAAGCACAGAGCTCCCCCTCCAAGGATTGTGAGGTGCAAGAGCAGCGGCGTAACACCACGTGTCTGATATTATACCCTTCCCACTCCCCTCCCCTCCACCCCCTCCCACTCTCCTTAACCCCTCCCCACTCAACTCCAATCCACCCTCCTCCCTAAACATGCACACCCCTACGTCTACCTATCACCCCCTTCCCACTCACTCCCCTCCCCTCCACCACTTCCCACTCCCCTCCGCTCCGCCCTAAACACGCACACCCCTATGCCTACCTATCACACCCCCCCCAATAAAACATGATAAAGCAGAGAGCTCCCCCTCCAAGGATTGCAAGGTGCAAGAGCAGCGGCGTAACCCACTCCCCTCCCCTCCACCCCTCCCCACTCCCCTCCCCTCCACTCTCTCCCTAGTTACCTCCCCTCCACCCCCTCCCCACTCCCCTCCCCTCTACTCTCTCCCCAGTTACCTCCCCTCCACCCCCTCCCCACTCCCCTCCCCTCCACCCCCTCCCCATTCCTCTCCCACTCCTCTCCCCTCCACCCCTCCTCACTCCCCTCCCCTCTCCTCCACCCCCTCCCACTCCCCTCCCCTCCACTCCCTCCCCAGTTACCTCCCCTCCATCCCCTCCCCACTCTCCTCCCCTCCGACCCCTCCCCACTCCTCTCCCCTCCACCCCTCCTCACTCCCCTCCCCTCTCTTCCATCCCCTCCCACTCCCCTCCGCTCCACCCCTCCTCACTCCCCTCCCCTCCCCTCCACCCCCTTCCCACTCCCCTCACCTCCTACCTAAACACGCACACCCCTACGCCTACCTATCACCCCTTCCCCCTCCCTCTCCCCTCCCCCAAACACGCACACCCCTAAACCCTCCCATCGTCCCCTCCTCCCCTCCACCCTTTTCCCACTCCTCCTCCCCTCGACCCCTTCCCACTCCCCTCCCCTCCACCCCTCCTCAGTCCCCTCCCCTCCACCCCTCCCACTCCCCTCCTCTCCTCCCTAACCACGCACACCCCTACGCCTACCTATCACATGCCCCCCCCCCCCCTCCAAGGTACAAGGGACACATCGCCCCATTCCTTCCTTCGACAACCTGAAGTGGACCGGGATCCAATATTGTGTTTGACATGGGTCCGCTATTCTGTTGAATTGCTCAGAAGTGGTAATGGAAATGCAATATTCATATCGGATAAGATCTCATTCACTTTCATATTTAGCATGAATAATTCACCCTTCAACGAGTTGACACTATGCTCACTGAAACCACGTCATTCATTATACTCCTCCTGTCCTTCGTCCATGTGGACGTGTGCGTATTTAAGCCTGGGGGGGGGGGGGGGGGGGGGGGGGCGGGAGGGGGAGGGGCGGGAATAACCTTGTTTCTCATCACCCCGCTGGATCACTGAAATTGCAGTTAAAACCGGTTGGCCCATATAGCAGCTACACAGTTAACATGATCACGTTCTATTAACGTTGGATAGACGGTGAACTCAACGTCAAATCAACACCAGGTTTCACTTGATTATGAAAGTCGAAACGCTTGTCTGTTTTCATTGTATAGATGTCGATTATTCGAAATGCAATTAATTTCGCGAGTAGGTTGCAAATGGACGACGAAATAACGTCTATTAATTTAGTAGAACCACAATCTAGCCTGTGGCAGTAACAGGGTGTGGTGGTCAACCCTGCGCCAAAGTCAACCCTGCGCCAAAGTCAACCCTGCGCCAAAGTCAACCCTGCGCCAAAGTCAACCCTGCGCCAAAGTCAACCCTGCGCCAAAGTCAACCCTGCGCCAAAGTCAACCCTGCGCCAAAGTCAACCCTGCGCCAAAGTCAACCCCATCCGTTAAAGTCAACCGTCCGTCAAAGTCAACCCTACGTCACAGCCAACCCTCCTCCAAAGTTCACCCTACGTCAAAGTCAATCCTCCGTCAAAGTGAACCCTCCCTCAAAGTCAACCCTCCTCCAAAGTCAACTCTACATCAAAGTCAACCTCTCCATTACCCTTTCATCCTGCAATAAGACAGGATATATGAATGTTGTCAGTTTTTTTAAAAGGAAGGCGGGGAAAAAAACTTGCACGCTCCCGAAATTGTCATATTTGACGTCCTCACCTTGGTCAATATTCGAAGAATGTCACGGTTTCCGCTTCCGGTGAGCGATAACATGATGAGATTTTTTAGCTCTTACTCCGACGTTGATTTTTTGACGTTTATGCAGCGTCGCTTATCTGTCTCTTGTTCAACGTTGCACCAAAGACGTTGATTAAACGTCACAAAAGTGCTCCCATTGCAACGTTTGAAAAACGTTGCTTATGCGATGCCTGTTCAACGTTGTGTTAAAGGCATTGATTAAACTTTGATCTATAGTCGCGACCAATCACAAGCAAATTACAACCAGATTCAAGGTTGCGGATTGGACGGATTGGACGGATCGAAGCCGCAGCCTCAGATCCAGACTGGAAGGAACGGACTGTTCATCAGGCACAGAAAAAGACACAAACTGATCATCAGGAAGTGGGAGCAAAAAAGTGGAAGCTAAAAAAAAAAGACCCACAATTATACAGCTGTATCGGCCCAAACGGATAAAAAATAAATTCGGGATTTTTTTCAACTGAAAAAGCAAACTTCTACTTTGGTTTCAATAACCTTTGTACATATTTTTAACTGTTTTGTGTAACACGACCACCAGGTTTACTGGTCTTAAGGGTGAAAATGCCCAGCTTATATATAGCCCTACCCACGCCAAACTCAGTGTGCGGTGTTATGTCATTTAAAGCTTTATAATTTTGTAAGGAAAACACTAGATTTTTATACAGGTGCTTTCGGACTTAACATTTCAAAATGTCACCAAAATAACATCAACCAAAATAACAACCAACTAAGCAATTTCTATTGAACAGCGTTCCACGATTTTTTTAAAGTTCAGATAGGCGGCTTATCGTAATTTATTATGTATTTGTTTATTATCAAAACAAATCCAAAAAGGTTTTAAAGGTGGCAACTTAAAGACGTTTTGTTTTAAAAAATAAAGTAATCTGACATAAAACTATTTAAGAAATGATTTCAAATTAAACGTTTGTAGAATATATGAATATTTATAATTATATGCTAGAGACTTCGTCCTGCTTTTCGTCTTCGAGCCAAAATTGTAAGTTTTTTTTGCGACGTAGAGCGTTGTCACACAGGGCTTAATTTCTGATGACGCAGAACGTTGTGATCCAGGTCTTGGTTTAATGTAGTCATCGAACTCACACAAAGCAAAATCGTTTTCTGGAAAGCTTTATGTGCAATAGCAGGGGAACGCTGATGCTCATGGGCTTGGCGTACGGATGACGACACTTGTGACGTCACCATCTATGTTGCGTCATGTAACGGCGGCGTACTATATGAGGCAAAACACTGTGATTCTGGCTCTGGATCGATAATACAGAAATAGAGGTGGGAGGGGGGAGGGGGGTGCGCTGATGCTCATGGGGCTGGTGTACGGATGGTACGAACGGTGACACTTGGGAGTATCGTAAATGATTCGATGGAGAAATACGATTTTTCTTCGGAAATGACTTGGATATCTAGGCGTCGTTAGAACAAAGGCGTTTCAAACGTGTATCGCCATCTTGACCATTCAATGTCTGCAAAATAGGACTCATCCATTACCAAACATGCAGATATACCACAGTATAAACATGACCAGATTCGATTTTCGCAATTGTTTCACAGATTGGGTCCTTCGAATGGCAGGAATTAGGAGTTGACCAGTTAAATGTTTGCTGCACCTTCACCACACAGGTCCCCTTTGCCATATATCAGTATTTCAAGAAGCTATGTTTACTTTAGTTTTAGAATATCCAAGATTTAATTTACGCTGGATTTTAACTGTAATACTATTGTTTTCTAGCAATTTGCATGCATTGACACGTACTGACATGTATTGACGCGTACTGACATGTATTGACACCATGTAACCCGCTAAGGATCGGCAGTGACGTTAAACAAATCAGATGACTAACACAAACATCAAAAGTCAAAGATTTTCAACCGGAAGTTGAGACTCATTTTTCCAAGACTGAAACATGTGATAAAAACTTTCATCATTCCTATTTATGAGTTGCCAGAAAGAAGCATAAGTTCGGTCCGGCTGCATATAGCAAACACCGGCAATGTTATCACTCCAATCGATTAATCGATTAACCGGTTACCGATGTGCATCTCTACTCTGTATGAAAAAGACATTAACACTATCTTTTATTTTGTTATCTTTTCATGATTTTGAGTTTTAAAGTGTTATCAGTAAGAACCAGTTCCGTGAACCAACAATATTGGCTGAGCTCCGTCTGGTGCATGAGTACGATAGAACATCAATCTTCGATTATCGAGGCGGATTCGAACCCCAAACCTCTGTTGGCCAGCGGTCCAGCCAACTGAAATAAGCTTCACCCCCTCCCCCCTTAGTCATGTTCCCTGTTGACCAGTTTAGCATCCAGGGATACTGGGTTATTCAGACGAATGCTCGAACGAGATGTCCCTCAAGTAAAAGCCTTAACTAGAACACTCCACACATTACTCAACAACACATTACCTCGTTTTCAATTATTTAGATTTTAATGGGAAGTTAACATCTTTCCTACTTAGTGGCGTAAATAAGAAATAAACGTATTACTGGAGTCAATGGATCAGAAGGGCATGTACGTCATACCCCATCAAGCACTAACAATTAGTCCAATCAGTTCCTCACATCAAATCTATAAATAAAGGAACAACTAAGTAAGACGTGCATTTGGAGATAAAAAAACATGTTGTTTTCTGTGATTATTTTAAGCCTCCTTAAAGCAAAGTGATGATTGCATGTGATTCTGGGTTGCATGTTTTCTGGATCGGCAGAAAAAAACGTGTCATTTTTAATCATGACCTACTTAATGCAGCCACATAAATTATCAGACATCAGTTTGTCCCCAAAAGGCATACCACCCTGGTT
Source organism: Protula sp. h YS-2021 (assembly GCA_949752745.1). Taxonomy (NCBI): domain Eukaryota; kingdom Metazoa; phylum Annelida; class Polychaeta; order Sabellida; family Serpulidae; genus Protula; species Protula sp. h YS-2021. The sequence continues at coordinate 4,019,294 of OX457025.1, forward strand.
TTGAATGTCACACTTAAAGCTTGTATAGTTTTATAAACTTCTTGAATATTGTTTAAGAAATCTGACATCTTAGCCTCGCTTGGTTTAATACGTCCCGGAGTCTTGGTTCTGAGAGTATGCTCAAGCAAGCACATTGTGAGATCACATTTGAAACAGTCGCCGAAGTGAAGGTTAAGATATAACGAGACACAACGAGACTTTATAGTTTAATCAGTGTCTAAGTAGATGATACTTTATATCAGTCATTTGAATAAATTTAATTTAAATTGGAATAAAACTCTTCATCTCTTATTTTAATTACTGTCAATAATGCGAATGGAAACAAACGGGTAGCGAGCGACATGTTTTTTATGACAGAATCTGACAACCTTGCTAATGTCTTTATCTACTATGACGAACAACATCCATATATATAAAACCGTCGTGTGGTTACAAACATAGTTAGAAAATAATAAAAAATCATAACGTTTTCATTCAGAACAATGCAGCTAAACTGCGTGATTTTGTATGTGTGCATAGTGAAATAGTTATATATCAGAATGAGTGCATTATATATACATGTATTAGAATAAGTGCAGAACATGAACAGGAACAGCCCGGTTCATAGCCATGTGTATTGTCAGGACCAGTCCGGTGCATAGCCATGTGTATTGTCCTACTGTTTCCTTCTAAATTGATGGGTGCAGTTAATACAAATGGCCTAATAAAAACTCGAAAATGTAAAATGTTTGTTTCAATGCGTTAATGGCGTTACGTTTAAGCAAGAAAAAAAAAAAAAAAAAAAATCTTGTCAGCTCAACGTATATATTAGCATTTTAAGTATTTTCCAGCACTGATTGAAACAAAATATGTAGGCTGTGCTGCAGAATAAAAGATACGAATTGCGATATTCCTGCACCTGTGAGGTCGAAACTTATTTTCATGCGTTCAAGCTGACTTATTTCATGGATTTCGTGTTGTATTAATTTATTTGTTGTCCCTTTTAGTGGATTGTTTTTTTTTTCTTGTTTATTTTGTTTTATTGAAAACTTTTATTGAAAGACTATTTGTTGAAGTTAATAAGTTGCCTGATAGTTAAACAAAGGAATTCTAAAGCCCTGGCAAGTCCATGTGATATTGCGACAATGACAGACAGATGCGAGGATGCCAGGTGAATGCGATTGTGCCAGGTGAATGCAAGGGTGCCAGGTGGATGCGAGAATGCCAGGTGAATGCGATTGTGACAGGTGGATGAGCGGGTGCCAGATGGATGAGAGGATGTCAGGTGGATGCGAGGGTGCCAGATGGATGCTGGGGTGCCACGCGGATGCGAGGATGCCAGGTGTATGTGAAGGTGCCAGGTGGATGAGAAGATGTCAGGTGGATGCGAAGGTGCCAGGTGGATGAGAGGGTGCCAGATAGATGCTAGGGTGACAGTTTTATTCTTGGGTGACATTTTTTCGTTTGAAATATTTTTTTTAATCTCATAGCTACTCCACGTGGCTGTGGATATCAGAGCCATCAACATCTCACTATCACATGCAATGCTGAGCAGATGTCAGCTGACCTGACGATTCGCTCCCGATTCGCCGTAGTTACCAGTGATAAGCGAAATCTTATATCACTTCCAAAGTCGGACAGACCGTAGTATTTTGCGTGGCGCACATTTATATCCCGCATCCAGAGAATTTAAGCAATCGTGAGACGCGGATATAGTTTACGTCATCCGGAACATAAGCGAGCCTCATTTTTGGCTTAAGTATAAAAACAAATGACTTTCTGTCTTTGCTCTAGCACACAAAATGTACAAGTATAAATAAATGCGTAAAAGCTGATAATTACATCATAAAAATAAATGAATATCAGGAATAAAAATAAATAAAATAAAAGTAAACATAGGAGATACAACTGTGATAAAAGGAAGGTGATGTCACCGTCATTGACACAGTAGCTAATGTAACCATAGTGTCATCATGACGTTGTTATGGCATCATTTCTATCTACTCCTGCAGCAGAACGCATCATTTTTATCTACTTCTCGTTCTAGTAATCAGTAGGGTGAAAAGGAGAGTTTTGCGCCACTTTGTGACGTCATACTGTCATACCCCCCCGGTCAAGAATCATATACCATGGGGACCCCCCCTCCCCCCCCTAGGCGGCAGTCGGAACTGACCCCCCCCCAGGCGGCAGTCGGGACTGACCCCCCCCCCCTAGGCGGCAGTCGGGACTGACCCCCCCCCCCTAGGCGGCAGTCGGGACTGACCCCCCCCCCCACATTTTTTATTTTTTTTTTTTTTATTTTTTTATTTTTATTTTTTTTTAATTTTTTTAATAAGTCATATTTCAATGGTTTCCCATTACTTCTTCACCGATGTGTAGAGAGCATGGATGACGTCTTCAAAGTGAACTATGTTGACTATGTGTTTTCAAAGCTTCCTGCTTTTGAATCTAATTGGATTTTACAAGTGTAGAATTTGCATAAGCATTGGGAAGCTGTTGGAAAGATAATTCCAAGAGATGAATTCATCCACTCATTTCTACAGGAATGTGAAGAACTACTTTTACCATCAACTTGCGACATTGATTCAGCATTTATCCGCGCGAAGATAACTTGGGCAGCTGAACTCATGCTAGTTGTAGCTGCTAGAATTATTTTACATTATGATGATGGCGTTCCATTGACGACGAATGCATCAGAACTTGTTCGATTCAACAATGAACGAGTTGAAGTGAATTCAAAGCTTTGTAAAATGTTTGAAGAACTATAAAAAAGCTGACTCTGCAATTTCTAATGGCATAAAAGGAGAAGGGTGAAGTGAAGTCATCATTCAACGCGCAGCCATGGAGAAGACAAGCAGCTTTAAAATTAGTGCAAACTTAACCATTACTGTGGAGCATGGAGAATTTGGGCTATTTCTTCGAATCAAACGTGGAGAGAGATGGCTTGCTTTATCACCATCCTTGTGGAAGATTGTGTGTCAGAACTTGACAAGATTACGCAACATTGACTTCAAACTGTACTTAACGCAAACGAAGTGGCTTGAAGTCATTTCATACTTGGATATGCGCTATGTGAGTTTTGTGCAAACATCACTGTTTGAAGGGAAAGAATATACGCGTTACATCAACATGAATGATGGTGAATGGGGGACATTGCTTCAGGAAATCCATAGCATAACCTCAACCTTACTGCCATGTACGGAATGTCATGGGAAGAAAACTCCTGTTAAGCTGCAAAAGGACAATCGAATGAAAGTGTCAAAGCTTTCCAAGAAAAGACTGTCTGAAGTTCGATTGGAGAATATGAACGTGCAAAATCAACTTGGACTTACCTGTGAATATTGTGGTGCTTACGGATATGCTGAGGATTATGATTGTCACTGCCATAAGTACAATTGCAAGTTGTGTGAACCTGACAACTTCTGCAACAAGTGCGGCTCACTAACAGTATCTGTCGAGTAAGACTACAAGTCATTTGCTTGCCAGTCGTCAAAGTGTGTAGACGTGTCATATGGATATGTAAAAGATGGATGTAGAAACGTTTTTCAAGGAGACGTATGTGGACTACATGATAAGTGAACTGGCGCGTTTTGGATCTATTCAACAACAACTGGAACACTTTGACATCTATTGGGAACTTGCTCATTCCACGCTGAACGTACCGAAATTACGTGAGGATTTCATCAAAGAGTGTGTGCTTTCAAACATTGACGGAGCTGAGGAGTTTGATGTGGAAGCAGCATATCACTTCGCTCGATTTGATCCAAGACTGTTTGATGAAGTGAGAGAGTGGTTAATCTACATTGCAGTATAATGACAGACATTACATTGAGACAATATATTGTGCAAAAGACATATTGTGAAGAAATGTTATTAGCTGTAAAAAAGTTTGCATGTTTAGTATGTCCTGCTTGTCAAAATGAAGAGTGTTCAGAATATACTTGTCATTCTGCATGTGTCTATACATATTGGAATGAAGCTAAATATTACATTCATTTAGATAAAGTGTTAGATAATGCAAATCAACGTTGTGAAAAATATGGTGTAGATGCTATCACATTTGATGAATTAAGTAGTTGGTTAATGTTCATTGAAGATCAATGGACTCCAATTATTCACACCATTGTATCAATACTTGATTTGTAAGATATGTTGATAAAATGCAAGATGTGTTGATAAAATAAAATGTAAGATATGTTAACAAGTGTTAATCATTTAGTGTTAACATGTCGACGTGGAAAGACTACCTAACCAATATTTATTTTAAACCTGGTCAACCCGGGGCATTTGCTGGTCCATACAAACTTTATCACATATTAAGAAAACATGATCAACCATTCGCAAGTGAAGAAATGGTTACAGGATCAAGATGCCTTCAGTTTACTACAACCTGTAAAATACAGGTTTAAAAGGCAACGTGTCATTACGCGTGGAATTGATGACATGTGGGATATTGATTTAGCTGACATGGGAAACATAGCTCCATATAATGATGACACCCGTTTTTTGTTGGTTGTCATTGATGTGTTTTCCAAATATTTATGGGTGCAACCAATACCTATCAAATCACATACCAGCGTCATAGAAGCCTTTCAAAAGATTTTTCATGAAACACAACGAAGACCACGAACTCTAAGGTCGGATAAGGGAACTGAATTTAAAAACAGATGGGTAAAAGCTTTCATGAAGAAGGAGGGAATACATGCCTATACGACAAAGAATGAAACCAAAGCCAACTATGCTGAGAGAGTCATTCGTACTCTAAAGGGAATGATGTATCGATATTTCCTACATAATCAAACGTATCGATATATGGACATTCTTCCAGACTTAGTGTATAATTACAACCATAGACCACATGGCTCCCTCCCTAATAAGTATGCTCCTGCAGACATTCGTAAAGACATAGAATCGAAAGTGTGGAAATATATGTATGTAGACAAATTGAAATTAAAACCGAAGAAGAAAAAACCCTACAAATTTAAAATTGGTGATCAGGTTCGCATTTCTCACATAAAATATGTATTTCAACGAGATTATCATATAAAGTGGACGCAAGAAGTGTTCATTATCACACATCGTTGTAAGAAGCAAGGAGTACACTTGTATCGTGTGAAAGACTTTTTGGATGAAGATATTGATGGACATTTCTATGAAGAAGAACTACAGAAAGTGACAAAAGATATTGAATCAGTCTACAGAATTGAAAAGGTTTTGAAAACACGAAAAAGACGAGGTGTTAAAGAATTATTTGTGAAGTGGTTAGGTTGGCCAAAGAAGTTTAACAGTTGGGTGAAAGAAACAGATATTCGAAAATGAAGCATCCATTTACATGTTTGGTCTCTGGACCTACAGGCAGTGGTAAAACTTCTCTAGTTAGAGAAATTCTAGAACAAAAGTTAATTAAACCCTCTCCAAAAACCATTTTATGGCTCTATGCAGCAGATCAGCCTTTGTACAAGGGAATGAAAGGTGTGGAATTTTACCAGGGCATTCCAGATGACATTGAAGAGCGCTTTAACCCGAAAAAGCCAAACTTACTCATCATTGATGACTTAATGACTAAATGTCATAGTGATGAGCGTATGACACGTCTCTTTAGTGTTGGTAGCAGTCATCAAAATCTTAGCATTATTTTTATTGTACATAATTTGTTTCATCATGGTAGAGAAATGCGAAATATTAGTTTGAATACGCATTACATCATTCTGTTTAAAAATCCTAGAGACAGTCAACAAATAAGTACATTAGCGCGACAAATGTATCCTGGAAAATCTCAATTTCTCATAGAAGCCTATCAAGATGCTACGAGCAAACCTCATGGCTATTTATTCATTGATTTGAAGCCGAAGACAAATGATCAACTACGTATTCGTACAGGCATTTTACCAAAAGATACACATTACGTATATGTTGATAAGGTAGCGTATGAACAAGAACCAAGTCACTTGACCATTCGCAGCCAAGATGTCTAAACGTATTCAAGCGAATCAACCATTTCTTCACTTGCTCGCACGCAGCGGGCCTAAACGACGTAAAACCTTGCTACAACAAGCTACTAAGGAAGAATTAACTAGCTTGTTTGAAATTTGTTTGAATATATTGCGAGGACATTTACCCTTAAGCTCAAAAAGGTATAAGGTATTCAAACGTGAACGTCATACCCTACGCACACTAGCAGATAAGAAGATATCACTTCGAAGAAAAAAGAAGTTGGTTAATGAGAAAGGAGGATTCATTGGAGCTATTGCTAAATTTGCATTGCCCTTGTTAGCTCAGTTGCTGTTAAAATGAAACATACTATGAAAATGGTCCTCATTCCTGAATATGAATATAAAATGTTGTTAGAAAAGAAGGGAAAAGATGGTGAAATCAAAACGAAAGTGAATAAACTTTTACGTGGGAAAAGAACTCGTGAAAAGGCAATAGAAATGTCTCAAGTTCTTGGCCGTCATTTACGAACAATTCAGTCGCAACAACAGCGACAAAAGTCTGTTACATCATCCAAAGCAGAAAAATCAGAAAAGTCCCAACAGTTTCTAAGCCATTTTCAACCTATTTATCATGTAAAACTAACACAACTTCTAGCAGAACTTAAGAAATATGGTACGAGATGGACAGATAAAAATGAACTTGTTTTAAAAACGGGTACTGTCATTACAAATTCCAACATTATTGATTTGTTGAAAGAAGCATTGGTTGCTACAAGAAGAAAAGAACAACGAGAACCACCGCATGGTTGGAAGCAGTTTATTGAGGAAATTGTAGATGCTAATATTCCAAAAACTGTTTTTGGTAAAAAGACAACTCGTGAAGATATTACAAAAGAGATACAACAACGTCAGCAAAGGTTGTTTCCAGAAGGATGGGAAACTTTTTAACATGGATTAAAGAGTTATGGTGTTGTTGTTGTAAAGAAAATGGAAATAAAAATACTATTCCTGTAAAAATTAGGTGTGTTAGTGCTTGTTGTCAGGGAGAAGTAGTAGATACCAATGTAGATCATGTAGATAGCAATTTAGACGACAATGTAGACAGCAATGTAGAAAGTGAAGATGAAGAGTGTCAAACATGAAGTAATGTATATACACATCTAGTCTATCTACATCACATAAACGATTTAGCTGTCATGGAGTCAACAAGTTTTTACATTACTTTACCCAGCAATGCTAGTATGAACTATTATCCCAACAAGAAGACTTCGAATTATCAAATTCGTATGCCTCGAACCATCTATCTGAACGGAAAATATGAAGTGGCATTAGCTGAAATTCAATATCCACATACATGGACAACCATGAGACATGGAATGGACTATTCTATTCAGTATCGACAACAACCACTGAATGATATTGTTCTTGACACAATCAATATTCCTTATGGTTACTACAGATCCATACAAGAGATATGTCAGGCAGTCAATAAAGAAGCAACTAATTCTATGAAAGATGACCTTAAAGAAGCTATTCAGATAAAGTATGATAAAATTAGACGACGTGTTTTTCTATTTCTAAATTACGGCTTTGAAGTGTCATTCTCCACTGGATTAGCTGAGATTTTAGGATTTATCCCAGATCAATGGTATACTGAAACGTGCACAGCTGAACATAAAGCCGATGTGAAACAGGGATTTTATACACTTTATGTGTACTGTAGTATTTGTGAGCCACAAGTTGTTGGTGATTATTATGTTCCTTTGCTACGTTCTGTTGGAATACAAGGACATGATGGAGACATTATCATGAAAACTTATGGAGAACCTCATTATGTTCCTGTAAACACATCCAAATTTGACGCGATAGAAATGAATATTAAGGACGACACAGGCCATAATGTTCCATTTCAGACTGGAAAGGTGATCTGTAAACTTCATTTTCGACCAAAAGCATTATGAAAGCATACACACACAATCCATCTATTTATCGCAACCATTTTCTTCGTCAAGTGGGTGGAGAATTACCAGGATTTAAAGGAGCGCGAATACAATATGGAGATGGTATTGGTTCAATACTGGGATCATTGGCTCGAAAAGCTATTCCACTGCTTAAGGCAGGGGCTAAAATCGTTGCACCACATCTTAAAAAGGCTGCAAAAGATGTCGCGAAAGATGTTACAGGTCGAGTAGCACAACGTATGTTTGGTGATGAGTTAGGAGGACAAAAGAGAGCGAAACCAGCAAAACCTGTCAGAAGGCGAAAGGCAGCTAAACGGATAACATCAACAAAATATAAGAAAGATATTTTTTAATCATGTCTTTAATTCATAATCATTCTTGTGAATGTAGTCTTTCTCCATTAGAATGGTTTCACATACCACCAACGCAAACTGCTGTAGAAAAAAGTTATAATGTAGACTATCAACCAATGACTACCATTAGAGAGGGTGCTCCAATAGAATTCTACATTCCTGCGAGTACCGAAGAATATCTAGATTTAAAGAACAGTAAACTCCATATTATATGTCGCATTGTAAAGGCTGATGGTACACCGTGTGGTGTAGATGATAACGTGTCATGTATCAATGATTTGTTTAATGGGTTATGGTCCTATATTGAATTATTTCTAAATGATCGATTGGTATCACATAGTAACAATACCCATGGTTATACCAGCATCATATCTCATCTCATTCATGACTCGGAAGAAAGTCTCCATTCTGAGCGCTCTATGCGTCTCATCTATAAAGATACTGCCGGGTCAATGAATACTCATGAGGTGAAAAGACCTAATCATGAAAGATATGTATCAGGTTTTCATGTAAATATTGAAGGTGGTGATATAGCTGAAACAGGAAATAATGGTTTACATAATCGCTATTTGTATACACGTCTAAGCCGTGAGTTTATGCTTACAGGTGGTTTAAGGGTAGATTTGTTTGAGCAGGATCGTTATCTTCCCAATGGTGTTAGTATGAAATTACGTTTACATAGACAAAAAGATGAATATGTATTAATGGCTGCAAATAATGGTTTTAAAGTAGAAGTGAGAGAAGCGTTTTTAACCATTCGCAAAGTGAGGGTTAGTCCAGGTATTCAATTGGGACATGCAGATGCATTGATGAAAAGTCCTGCTAAGTTTATTGTTAATAGAAAAGAATGTAAAGTTTTAGCTATTCCAACTGGATTTCAATCTTTTGTGAAAGATAGCATCTTTTTAGGCCAATTACCAAAACGTATTGTCATTGGAATGGTTCATAATGAATCCTTTGCTGGAACAGTATTGAGAAATCCATACAATTTTGAACATTTTAATCTTAACTTTATGCAGCTTTACTCTGATGGTGAACCAGTCCTATCCAAACCTCTCAAGCTTAATATAAATCAAGGCAAATATCTTGATGCTTTTGAAACTCTTTACAAATCTTTTGATAGATTGGATGGCGAGAAAAGTTCCATTATAAAACGGGAAGATTGGCCTAGAGGTTATTCGTTGTTTTCTTTTGACTTAACACCTGATTATGATGGTGCTGATCATTATGCCCTTATCAAACATGGGAATTTGAGACTAGAAATGAATTTTGCTGGTGCCTTGCAAAATACAGTCAATGTTATAGTGTATGCTGAATTTGATAACATTGTTGAAATAAGTGCAAATCGTAGCATTCAATTCGACTACCAGTCATGAACACGAAGCAGATAGAAGCCATCCTATCCCATGATGCCACGACAAAAGACTTGTTTCAAGGTGTGTTTGCCATGGACCAGTTACCATCTTTACAACGCGGTGCCTATGTCATCAACACAGACGATCATGATGAGCCAGGAGAGCATTGGGTGGCAGTATATTATGACGAAGACCCTGCAGAATATTTTGACTCTTATGGACTTTTACCTATAGACAGTCGTTTGAATAAGTTTTTAAAGTTTAATTTCATTTATAATTCAGTTCCATTACAAACACCAATATCCTCTACATGTGGATTTTATTGTATATATTATATAATTCAAAGAGCTCGAGGACATAGTCCTTTTGAAATCATTGATGTATTAAGAAGAAGTGATGGTGATTTTGTTGTAAAGGATTTTGTATATAGACAGTATAAACCATTATTTTATTGATGTTGTATTAGTTAAGTTGTATTAGTTAAGTTGTTGGTAATTGTGAATTGTATTATGAATATTGTAAATAAACAAGACAGTTTTATACAACATTCTTTTTTATTGTGTTATACATTATTTACATTTTAACAATTATTTCACATTAAGCTTTTATTTTACAAATACATTCAATACATCGATAAACACATGCCATTCATACCAATCTAAATTAATATATGTATCATAGACATTACATTCACGTTTGTAAATGCTATGAAAACTAGCATAACACTGTCCATTACCAAACTTTATTATTTTAACATCTTCATGTTCAGACAGTTTCAGTTCATATCCATGATCATTTATTTCAATGTCCATCACCATAGCACACATGGGATGTGTCAGCTCAATGGACTTGGTGCCTCGCATGAGTTGCACTCCTTCCTCTTTGAATTCAAGCGTTAGGTTCTTTCCAATCCAATGCTTGTAACAGAGCGTGCCATTCCACTGTGTTGAGGGTGATGTAGTCGTAGCGTTCTGTAAGCTCGTCATATTGGCGAAATTGTACAAACACGTCTAAGCAGTTCTCAGTCACACACACTTCTAAATCCTCTGAGAGTTTCAGGAGAAAGCCAGGTATCCTCAGCTTCTCTAGATGGTCTTTCAACACAGATTGTTCGTCAGTTGATAGAATGATATACTTTCCAAAATGTTTTAGCACGATGTCATCATATACGTTTCTCAGATATGAGAATCCATGCGTAATGGGTTCATATTCCGATAAAAAGTCTTCCATCTCGTTCAACAGTCTGATGAACTATGAGCTGTCTCCTTGTCTGCAAAGACGTTTTTTATGCTCGCAAGATGGTGAAGAGTGGATGTTGTATCACTTCTAGGAATCGTAAGACTGCGCGCCAGTTCTTCATATCAAAGATAATCAAATCTGTATATGGTGTATCTGGCACAACTCCCTTATAATCCTCTGGATAATCCTGTAAAAGATTTCTACAGATTTCTACACGTATGTTAGAATCATATTCAGCCACCGTCACTTCCACTTTATTTTCAAGTCTACGTTTAAACCCAGGTTCAAGTGGTATGTTTTTAAAGTCTTTCCACACTTCAGGTTTAAACCGATGATAACTTCTCTGAGAATCTAGTATCACTTCATTCCTATCATTTACAGTAAGGTAAGCACCACCGTTCAGCATGAGTGCATTCATGTTTTTACCTTGTTATGAGCTGTCTTCTTGTCTGCGAAGCCTTTTATCCACTTCTTTCACTTGCTTCTTCAGCATTTTCCATTCAGGTATTGTCAGCAAAATTCCCTTTTTCGTTGGACGGTTTTTTCCAGTCCCCTCATCTCTCAGGTACTTGCGAATGTTTACCACTCCTTCATTGCTTTGTTTCATAATCTTGATATACTTTCCATTTCCTAGAGAAAGCATTCCATCCCACGACTGTGGTGTTGGTGCTGTCTCCACTTTCAATTTCTTGATGGTAGTGGTAGGATTTTTCATTTTTAAGTCTTTAACTGCATCTGCAAGAGTATCCATATCAGTTGTAGATCTCTTACGACTTTCACGTTCCATGTTAACACTTCAATGTTCACACCTCAAATAACTCTTCCGTTGGAGGACCTCCCCCTTTTATACCACAGCCTTGTAATGTCCATGCGCTAAAGTGGAATAGGCATCATTCAGCACATATCGCTTGTCGTCATATGGGGAGAGGGCTACCTTCCTAATCTTCTCCGAGAAAAGCTGGTGACCATGACTTCGAATAATGTGTCCTGTAGCCATCGTTTGAGTTTGGTTGAACAAACTGTCTCTATACTGCACATGTTTAATACGTCTTTGACAAGCTCGAGTGATGCCTTTAGCTGTATGTTTTTCTTTCCCACCGCACAATAAACTGTACATTTTCGGTCTGAGTCCAACAAACTCTTCAATAGGGACGCCTGCCGTCTCATCCTTCATTTTCCCAAGCACTTTTTTGTTCACGTTGGAATGTAGGAAGTGATCTGGCGGATAGTCACTTGTGTCGAACAGGTCAGCATCTTGCTGCATATCCTTGTAGATATCTTCCGTTTCTATGTTGTAACATAGACTGTCGGTGTCGCTGAACAACAACTTGGCATTGGGATACTTGACCATGATGTAGTTGTAATGAAAGTTGAACATAAGCACTTTGCTGAGGTCGAGAATGGTAAAACCAACTTGAATGGGTTTATCCAGAAGCAAATCCACTTTGCGTAAATGTAGTGCGGTCAAATCTTCGTTGAAAATTTTGAATTTGTGGAAAGAAGGTTTGGCTACAAGTTTCTTGAATCGCTTTTCCTTGTGAACAAGTTCAACATTGATTCGCTTTCTCACATTTTCCATGGTTTTGCCAAACACCGAGTTGTTCATCAGTTTGAAGAAGTCTTTCTCAAATGGGTTCTTGGCCAATTTTCTCTTTTCCGTGTTCAAAGTAATGTATTTTGCCAACCATTTGCTCTGTTCAAACATGATGGCGCGATGAACTTTAGTGACTTTCAACCCCAGTGAGACGTACTGTTGTAAATTTCTGTAATGAAGTACATATTTCTTCTTGTCAGACAAGTTAGGAATGAGCTTTTCACTGGATTTCTCTTTCATGTTTAGATCTTTCCGCAGCTTCTGACTGTACTCTGACAATTCTTCAACTTTGACACATTTCCGTTCTGGAGCCACTGGGTAGTGATTATGATGATCATGGATTGAATTTGGATATTCTAAATCCACTTCCAAAATGAATCCAATGTCGTCATCTTCATCCACATCCATGAAGTCGAGGGATTCTGGCTCGCTCACCCACATAAATCCTCTTTGTGGCATGCTTTGTGACATGGCCCAACCATACAAGTTGTTTGCATCCAGGTACGTCAAGTAGTTGGTTGGTTTCCTGGGATCGTAATCTGCTACGTAGGGATTATTCGCTTTCGCATACTTGTGCGTGATTACGGATATTCCTCCACGTATGCCTTGCTCAACCATTTGGTACATGTCGATGTCATTGATCAATTCCAACTTCACCTTTGTCGCTTTCAACATTGCATCCCACGACAGTCCTGGTGCTGTATAGTAGTGAGCAGGATCCAATTCATACGTGTTGAGACATACGTGACGAAAGTTTTCAAACACGTCAGCCAGCAGCAACACATCTGATTTCAGGTACAAGTCATGGTATTCGCCAAATGTGGTACAGTTGAATGTCTCCCACACCTTCTGCGCATGCGCATAATCCTCATCGCTAATGTCTTCTTCACTGAGCAGACTGTAAAACTTGTCCTTGGACGGCAGTTGTGTTTCAGCAAACTTGGATGGCTCATCCACGTAATCATAAGGGTACACTCCCTTTCTCAACAGTAAATCTTGTTGGTCACTATCGTGAATGTGTGACGTCATGTTATAAAAGTTGTCTTTCCCTTCTGCCGCTAGGTTGGAGACCAACTTCTGTAGAGAAGTACTCATGAACTGAAAGCTGTCTGTAAATTTTAGATTGCTCATGGTGAATGCAATATATTTCTCAACGGTGTTGGGAATGACTGTAATCCTTTCGTTTTTGAACTTTCCAATTTCTTCCATGATCAAATGACTGTCATAGCCTCGTAAATTGTGGAAAAACACAGGAATGATGAAATAATCTTTATCTCCCTGCTGATCTTTTCGAAGTCGGAATTGTAAATTGCATTCATTATGTGCAGCTCCGCGGTATTTGCCATTGATATGGTCATGATCTCTCACACGATCTGCTCCTAGAGGCTCATGACAAATGTAGCAATCTGTGGCGTTCTTATAATGCTCTTCATCTTCATGAGTCATCACCATTTTCTTTTTCTGTTGTAAACCATGTACAATACGATCACGCTCATTCACCATATGGTCTAAAAAGACTTTCACGGCATTATCGCCTCGATACACGACTGGCGCACGTGTATCATACTGGCTGACAACCACATAGGCAAAGCTGTTTGGACGATGATGCTGATACCTGACTTCTTCATGCTTTTTCGTGAAACATTCAAAGTCTGCATAAATGACAAACGGCGCTCGCTGTTGTTTGGCTACATTCTTGAACTTGATGAAGGGTTCCTTGGGGAATGATAAACGTTGTGCGCCATGCTTGCCACACACTTCACGATGCTCATCTAAAAGCTCTTGTCGCCTAAACCCGTGAAGACAGTTGAAACAATAAAAAGCAGCTCCATTATGCTTTGATCGATAAGCCATCAGTCTGCTGAAATTCTTGATGAGACAGTAATGCCTTGTCTTGTCATTGCTAATCAAAAGCAAGTTGATTTCTCTGGCGCTGTTGGCGCTGGTGTTTCGACTTAGTTGTATGGGAACAACGACATCATGTTCATATCCAAACACGTTAATGGACACATCATTCTCCTTTTCAAACTTTGGAATGTCTGTAATCGGTGTTGGAAATGTTATGCCTTCTACCTTCAATTCGTTCTCAAATGGTGTGTAATGACTCACGCGATATGGGTGTTGATGACGATCTTGAGGGTGAAGGTGAGCCAATACAGACCATAAGAAGCACTTGTTGTCTTTATTCTGAATGTTTAACACACTTAATGTATTCTTTACTTTCTTCGGCAGTGGGATAAAACTGCTTGCTTCCAGAGGCGCTGACGTAGCTGTATGCACTTCAATGAATAATATGTTATCCAACACCCAGCCAGAACCTTGTCGCTCATGTTCATCAAACCTGGTGAACAATTCTTTATAGGCTTCTGGTAAGTCCTTCTCAATATCTGTTGGATTGTATGCTGCATATGTCGGACTACTGATGAAGGCATTATCCACCTGTTCTACCATCACGCCTTCAGCATTTGGTGTCATTTTCTTGAAGCGTGCATGTACCACAATGTACCATTTCATGCCACGGTTTAACGTTTCTAGCAAATGTCTCTTGATTCGGTTCTCTTGCTGTCGCATTTCAAGCAGCAAATCCGAACTATCTTCAGGCTCAAACCGTCTTTCCTGTGCGTTTTCACCAAGACTCACTCTTCTGCCTCTGCCTACTTGTCCTGTCTCTTTCTTTCTTTGTTCTTCATGAGACACATTTTCCATCTCAGCTGGTATGCATGCATGTGCCTCATAAGTATCCATAGATGGAAATATTTTAATGCATTCACAGCAGAGGAACGGATCAGGTCTGATAACACCATCTTGTACCGTCTTTCGTCTCTTGGCTTCAATCATCTCAACAAGCTCTTCATTAGCACGTTTCATCTTAGCTTGTTTGCATGTATGTGCTACGAACAATTCCAGAGATGGAAATGTCACATTACAATCATGACAGACGACTGATGTGTCTGAACTAGATGCCATTGTTGTTGTCACGTCAATTGCTTAAACTGATATGATGAAATGTAGGTCTCACTCATCCTATTTATACCGCCTAGGCATGTATTGCAGAGACATCTAGCGGAGAGCGATGTGTTCTGACGATACCTGAAAGCATTAAGAAAAGAAAAGCATAATATGTTTTCAAAAAAAAATTTAAATTTTGGATTAGAACCCTGATTTTTACCCTACTACACCATGGTAAAATGTTCAAACTTATTTTATACATCATATTTTGTCAAAAAACAAAATTTGTTAAAGTTGGTCCTAGAACCCTCATTTTTACTCTACTACACCATTGTATAATGTTTAAACTTATTTTATACATCATATTTTGTCAAAAAACAAAATTTGTTAAAATTGGTCTAGAACCACCATTTTTCCACTACTATGACTTTAGAATATTCAAATAAGTAGCGTGCTAAAAATGTTCAAACTTATTTTATATATCATATGGTGTGAAAAACTAAATTAGTTTAAAGTTGGTCTAGAACCACCATTTTCCCACTACTATAACTTTAGAACATTCAAATAAGTAGCATGCTAAAATGTTCAAATTTATTTTATATATTATATGGTGTTAAAAACTACATTGTTAAATGTGTTTTAGAAGTGTCATTTTCCAACTACTATAACTTAAAACATAACATTGGACTTAACGTAGGGAAAATCCCATTCCCTTCTCAAATTTATTGATCGTTCCCACACTCTGAAATTATCGATCGGTTTTCCCCTCACACTCTGTACGAGCGCACTCTGAAATTTCTCAGTCGGTTTTCCCCCCACACCTCTGTACACATGTACTTATGCTGTGTGTGTGGTTACTGTAATGGGAAACCATTGAAATATGACTAATTAAATATTATCATAATAAAAAAAAAGTCACTTACCACGACTGTTTTGCCAATTCCTCTCCAATCTTTCACTTCCTTTCAAAAGAATAACCAATCGTTCACCTTTCCTTTTCCAAAGAATAACTAATGTTTCACTTCATCTCCTATGTGTATTCCAGTCAATCCTTCACTTGTTCTTCAACAGCCACAACACAATAGGTAAGAGCACTGTTTTCACTTTTTTTTCCCCTGTGTATCCAACGGCAGTCAGAGCATGAATGATGCATATGTGCACAGACAATGTGCTCTTATAGGAGTGTTGAATCACATCCTAGGGGGGGGGGGGGGGGGGTCGGTCCATAGTATGTCCTGAGGGGGGGGGGTCGGTCCATAGTATGGTCCTGTGGGGGGGGGTCAGTCCCGACTGCCGCCTAGGGGGGGGGGGGGGTCGGGTCCATAGTATGTCCTGGGGGGGGGGGGTCGGTCCATAGTATGTACTGGGGGGGGGGGGGGTCCCATGGTATATGATTCTTGACCAGGGGTGGGGGGGGTCTGACAGTATGACGTCACAAAGTGGCGCAAAACTCTCCTCTTTCACCCCTACTGTAACTCGTACGTCTTGAATCTATGGAATGCCGTTTTCCCACATTTATTAGTGAATTATTGCTATCAAGAATTAATTTTTGATCCTCAAAATTGATTTTTGACATCACAAATTAATTTTTGATCTCAATAAATCCATATTTTGATATCAAGAATTCACTTTTGCTATCTGTAATTGTATTTTGGATATCTCTAAATGTTTTTTTGATCTCATAAAATAATTTTTGATATCAATAAATATTTAGAGATATCAAGAAATATTTAAATTAAGGTATCAAAAATGATTTAATGTATAATCTATAAATTATACCATATCATAATTCAATCTTAGATCAAAATTCAATTCTGATAGCAAAAATGAAATATTTGAGAGCAAAATATCAATTATGAGCTCAATAATTGATTTTCTATAGATTGATATCAAGAATTTATTTCAGATATCATTATTAAGACTGATGCTTTTTTATTTGTATTTTGAAATCTGTAAACGATTTTTTGATCTCAAAAACTGATTCTTGATATCAAAATATCAGTCTATTTTTTTTAAATAAAAAATTCACGCATCTGTAAATAAATAATGGCTGTCCTTGTATACAGAATCTTTGTTTTAATTTTTTAATGTAAAAAAGAAGAAGCAATTCTTGAGATCAAAAATTGTGTTGTTATTATTGATCTCAATAATTTAAATTTTCATCTCCGAAATTTAATTGACCATTCTTTATAATTTATGTGAATTTGTGTCTCCCGTAAGATTTTTTAGGTTTGTAAAATTGATTTTTTGATCTCAAAAATAAATTTTTGCCATCTAAAATTCAATTATTGATAGCAAAATATAAATTAATGAGATCTACATTGATTTATTAATATCTCTAAATATATTTTGATATCAAAAATAAGCATTAAATGTTAAAACGGCATTCCATATGAATCAGGTGTCCGCGTCTAAGTGGGAGAACTGACGGCTATGCGCGTTTGTCAAAAAGTATTTTTCCGGGACTCCGCGTTTAGGCGTTGTTACAAAAG
>OX457025.1:4037348-4068152 GCA_949752745.1 Protula sp. h YS-2021
GGGAGACTCAATGTACTGGTCGACTTAGCTTCCAGGGCAGGTCAGATAATCAACACCGAGTGGTGCCTAGCACATACATCCTTTCTATGGGTAGTTAGCCAGTCCATCATGGGGCGCACCTACCCCAGACCTATTTGCCAAATTCTACGACAGCACAACTACCCAGATGTGTTTCCCCGTGCTCAGACCCGTCGGCCTGGACCCTCAATTTCCCATGGCCAATACGGGAGGTGCTTAACGCTTCCCCCACAGGCAATACTACTGCAAGTCCTTCAGAGAATAACCAAACTGAAACCACGATTCCTCCTATTAGTAGCCCCATGGACACCAGGAGTCCCATGGTTCGCTCTGCTACTAGAGTGCACAGTGATTAAATCAATTCCAATTCCGTGCCACAAAGAACTTCTATCCCAGCCACATTGGCAGCACTTCCACTCGGCCCTCCACCTATTGAATCTGCACCTATGGTGCCTGACCAGTCAATTTTCAAGAAAAAAGGCTTCTCGGAAAAAAGTTATGGATAAAATAGTCACAAACAGTCACAAACAATCCACAGCCAAAGTTTACAGGGCCCAGTAGAATAAGTTTGACTCTTGGCGCACCAAATCAAAAATAGATCCATTCCAGGCTTCTGCTCCAGTAATAGCGGATTTTCTGAACCATTTATTTGCGGATGAGAAACTAAAAGTGGGCTCTATTGAAAGTTACAGGGCAGCTATAGGCTCCAAACGTAAAGCATCCACGGGTTACGATCCAGGAGAAGATTCAGCCTTATCACAACTGATCACACATTTAAAGGTTATCTCTCCACCTAACACACCCAACAAGGCGAAGTGGGATCTGTCTTTGGTATTTCGCTTTCTACATAGGGCTGACATTTTCGGTGAAAATGTAATCTCTGCAAAAATGCAACTGAGGTTTACCTTTTCATTAGGGTTAGCATCAGGCAAGAGAAGAAGCGAAATGCACGCCCTAGATAGAACAACGAGCAAAGAAAACGGGACCTGGGAAAAAGTCTTCCTCGTCCCAATTTCAGGTTTTATATGGAAAACCCATATTATTGCTCATTGAATGGGCATCTTTGAACACACAGGCCTCCCATCCCTACCGGAAGAACAAACCCTTGAAGGTTTGACCCCATTGTGCCCCGTGAAAGCACTACGTCAATATTTGAACATCTGGGAAACAGATAGGTCAGGAAGTCAAAAAGCTTTAATCATTTCCTACATGCCGAAATTTAACATGGACTTCTCGAAACAAACGATCTCCAGATACATAAAAGAGGTCATTATTATGGCTTAAGAAAAGGCACAATCAGACACAAACCTTCAAACAGAACTAAACATTAAAGCCCACCAAGTTAGGCATATGTCAAATTCTCTCAGGGCTCTGCGCAATGTGCCCTGTTCTAAGATTTCCAAAAGAAGCTGTTGGGCTTCACCTAATTCGTTTGTCAAGTACCACCTTAAAGATATATTCTTTAGGGCCTTTTAGAGCAGCGGAAGCAACAATTAAAGCCCAATTCTCTTAATGATTACAGACCGTCCACTCCAAGGCCTAAGAACAAGGGTAAACAAAAGGGTGGAACATCCGAGGACCGCGGCGGCTACCAGCACAAATTCAAGAAATAGCCGCACCATCCAAGGATCGAACTACTCGCCACAGACAGCCATTTAAACATTCTGTAGTGAGATTTACAGTGAGCCCATCTAAATGGGCCTAAGATCGGTTTTATATATCATACCCAAGAACTGCTCGTAAGGTACCGTCACTGCAGCAAGACTCCCTTTCTCATTGGCTTACTCACTGTAACCCCTTTTTTCTAGTTACATCTAGAAAAAAGAGTAGGGGGGGAGGCTTGATGGAGACAGATGTCTCTCCGCTCTTACCCGGTTCGGTAAGGACATGCCATCGTTTGATCCCATGAGCAAGAGAGCCCATCCCACAGTGACCGTATCATGGTACCCATGGTGCCGTTTATGGGATCGGTATCAAAAGTGTTACATCGTGAATAATCTCATTAATTCTTAACTTTCGTCATAATAATTACACAAGTAATCAGCAGTATTTTCATTTAATAATTGCAAATTTTGTCAAATACCTCAGTACGAATCCAATGTACTTACTCAGGTTTTAGGCAACCAGTATGCATTTAATGGCACAGCCAGAGCTAATGTCTTCTGTTTCAATCTTTATTTTACGTAAATCATGTTTTAGATATACTGATGTCTTTTGAGAAAAACTTCTCAAAGTCAATAAATTTTATTCTTTTCAAGATTTTACATTTTTGACACATAGCATCGAGTATCTCAGGTCAAGTCCCATCCAGTGGGATGCAGGCGGGGGATGGATAAGATACTCAGTCGGGCAGTCTGCAAGTTAGTCGCTAGACAGAGACCATTGCTCCATTTTTCATTGTCACTAGTTTGATTCTTATATTCTTTATTGTCAATCGGTCCTGAGTGCTCGACCAGATCTTGGAAGAGAATTAAAAGAATCGGAACACAGTTCGAGTCTTTTATTTGCCTCTAAATTTTCCCGCTAGATGTCCAAGGAAAACGTACTCTGGCGAGTTTATGATCGAAATTCGCGAAAACTTTTATGCAATTTTACAGAATGGCAGGCTCCCGTGCTCCGGACTTAAGTCCCATCTAAAAGTATAGATAAGCGAATTCAAAGCTTTTACGCAGTAAAACTATCGTTTTATTTTCGTTAAACGCGCTTTAACGAGTAAAAGCGCAAGTCATGTTCTCAACTTTTAGCCTATTCTCCCTCCCATCAGTCCCGCAGCAAGCCTGGGTGCGTTCACACCATTTAAAATGGGCTTGAAGGGAATGATTGATGTATCCAAATGACGTAATACTTAGTAATCCTTCATTCTTACTGGTTGGGTGGATGGAGAGTGGGATGGAGAGTAAAGGGAACCATTCTAATTGCAAGAAAAAATTCGTTTCTATTGTGTGGTAACATACAACCGGAAGGGAACCCGTCTAAAAGTGGAGAACGCGAAAATAAAACGGTAGTTTTCTGTCTGGGAAAGTCGGATGCTGCTCACCAACCTTACTGTTTTTTCAGACTCAGTTAAGGAAATGCATAACAGTGAAAGCGAATTATTAACCCACATACAGGGCTATCCCCCACAAATAGGATCACTTCACACACAGGACTATCCCCCCTTATCCCGCACTCCATAAATGGGATCACATATGGGGCTATCCCTGCCCCAACACACACACAAATGGGATTCCTTCACATTTAAGGCTATTTCCTGTCCCAACACACACACACACACACACACACACACACACACACACACACACACACACACACACACACACACACACACACACACACACACACACACACAAATGGGATCAGCTAATATATAGGGCTAACCCTGCATCCCCCCCCCACACAATTCGGATCACCTCACATACAGGACTAACCCTGCCCCCCCCCCGGCTTAAGAAAAGGCACAATCAGACACAAAGCTTCAAACAGAACTAAACATTAAAGCCCACCAAGTTAGGCATATGTCAAATTCTCTCAGGGCTCTGCGCAATGTTCCCTGTTCTAAGATTTCCAAAAGAAGCTGTTGGGCTTCACCTAATTCGTTTGTCAAGTACCACCTTAAAGATATATTCTTTAGGGCCTTTTAGAGCAGCGGAAGCAACAATTAAAGCCCAATTCTCTTAATGATTACAGACCGTCCACTCCAAGGCCTAAGAACAAGGGTAAACAAAAGGGTGGAACATCCGAGGACCGCGGCGGCTATCAGCACAAATTCAAGAAATAGCCGCACCATCCAAGGATCGAACTACTCGCCACAGACAGCCATTTAAACATTCTGTAGTGAGATTTACAGTGAGCCCATCTAAATGGGCCTAAGATCGGTTTTATATATCATACCCAAGAACTGCTCGTAAGGTACCGTCACTGCAGCAAGACTCCCTTTCTCATTGGCTTACTCACTGTAACCCCTTTTTTCTAGTTACATCTAGAAAAAAGAGTAGGGGGGGGGGCTTGATGGAGACAGATGTCTCTCCGCTCTTACCCGGTTCGGTAAGGACATGCCATCGTTTGATCCCATGAGCAAGAGAGCCCATCCCACAGTGACCGTATCATGGTACCCATGGTGCCGTTTATGGGATCGGTATCAAAAGTGTTACATCGTGAATAATCTCATTAATTCTTAACTTTCGTCATAATAATTACACAAGTAATCAGCAGTATTTTCATTTAATAATTGCAAATTTTGTCAAATACCTCAGTACGAATCCAATGTACTTACTCAGGTTTTAGGCAACCAGTATGCATTTAATGGCACAGCCAGAGCTAATGTCTTCTGTTTCAATCTTTATTTTACGTAAATCATGTTTTAGATATACTGATGTCTTTTGAGAAAAACTTCTCAAAGTCAATAAATTTTATTCTTTTCAAGATTTTACATTTTTGACACATAGCATCGAGTATCTCAGGTCAAGTCCCATCCAGTGGGATGCAGGCGGGGGATGGATAAGATACTCAGTCGGGCAGTCTGCAAGTTAGTCGCTAGACAGAGACCATTGCTCCATTTTTCATTGTCACTAGTTTGATTCTTATATTCTTTATTGTCAATCGGTCCTGAGTGCTCGACCAGATCTTGGAAGAGAATTAAAAGAATCGGAACACAGTTCGAGTCTTTTATTTGCCTCTAAATTTTCCCGCTAGATGTCCAAGGAAAACGTACTCTGGCGAGTTTATGATCGAAATTCGCGAAAACTTTTATGCAATTTTACAGAATGGCAGGCTCCCGTGCTCCGGACTTAAGTCCCATCTAAAAGTATAGATAAGCGAATTCAAAGCTTTTACGCAGTAAAACTATCGTTTTATTTTCGTTAAACGCGCTTTAACGAGTAAAAGCGCAAGTCATGTTCTCAACTTTTAGCCTATTCTCCCTCCCATCAGTCCCGCAGCAAGCCTGGGTGCGTTCACACCATTTAAAATGGGCTTGAAGGGAATGATTGATGTATCCAAATGACGTAATACTTAGTAATCCTTCATTCTTACTGGTTGGGTGGATGGAGAGTAAAGGGAACCATTCTAATTGCAAGAAAAAATTCGTTTCTATTGTGTGGTAACATACAACCGGAAGGGAACCCGTCTAAAAGTGGAGAACGCGAAAATAAAACGGTAGTTTTCTGTCTGGGAAAGTCGGATGCTGCTCACCAACCTTACTGTTTTTTCAGACTCAGTTAAGGAAATGCATAACAGTGAAAGCGAATTATTAACCTACATACAGGGCTATCCCCCACAAATAGGATCACTTCACACACAGGACTATCCCCCCTTATCCCGCACTCCATAAATGGGATCACATATGGGGCTATCCCTGCCCCAACACACACACAAATGGGATTCCTTCACATTTAAGGCTATTTCCTGTCCCAACACACACACACACACACACACACACACACAAATGGGATCAGCTAATATATAGGGCTAACCCTGCATCCCGCCCCCCCACACAATTCGGATCACCTCACATACAGGACTAACCCTGCCCCCCCCCCCCGGCTTAAGAAAAGGCACAATCAGACACAAAGCTTCAAACAGAACTAAACATTAAAGCCCACCAAGTTAGGCATATGTCAAATTCTCTCAGGGCTCTGCGCAATGTTCCCTGTTCTAAGATTTCCAAAAGAAGCTGTTGGGCTTCACCTAATTCGTTTGTCAAGTACCACCTTAAAGATATATTCTTTAGGGCCTTTTAGAGCAGCGGAAGCAACAATTAAAGCCCAATTCTGTTTATGGTTACAGACCGTCCACTCCAAGGCCTAAGAACAAGGGTAAACAAAAGGGTGGAACATCCGAGGACCGCGGCGGCTATCAGCACAAATTCAAGAAATAGCCGCACCATCCAAGGATCGAACTACTCGCCACAGACAGCCATTTAAACATTCTGTAGTGAGATTTACAGTGAGCCCATCTAAATGGGCCTAAGATCGGTTTTATATATCATACCCATGAACTGCTCGTAAGGTACCGTCACTGCAGCAAGACTCCCTTTCTCATTGGCTTACTCACTGTAACCCCCTTTTTTTCTAGTTACATCTAGAAAAAAGAGTAGGGGGGAGGGGGGGGGGGGTTGATGGAGACAGATGTCTCTCCGCTCTTACCCGGTTCGGTAAGGACATGCCATCGTTTGATCCCATGAGAAAGAGAGTCCATCCCACAGTGACCGTATCATGGTACCCATGGTGCCGTTTATGGGATCGGTATCAAAAGTGTTACATCGTGAATAATCTCATTAATTCTTAACTTTCGTCATAATAATTACACAAGTAATCAGCAGTATTTTCATTTAATAATTGCAAATTTTTGTCAAATACCTCAGTACGAATCCCATGTACTTACTCAGGTTTTAGGCAACCAGTATGCATTTAATGGCACAGCCAGAGCTAATTTCTTCTGTTTCAATCTTTATTTTACGTAAATCATGTTTTAGATATACTGATGTCTTTTGAGAAAAACTTCTCAAAGTCAATAAATTTTATTCTTTTCAAGATTTTACATTTTTGACACATAGCATCGAGTATCTCAGGTCAAGTCCCATCCAGTGGGATGCAGGCGGGGGATGGATAAGATACTCAGTCGGGCAGTCTGCAAGTTAGTCGCTAGACAGAGACCATTGCTCCATTTTCATTGTCACTAGTTTGATTCTTATGTTCTTTATTGTTAATGGGTCCTGAGTGCTCGACCAGATCTTGGAAGAGAATTAAAAGAAGCGGAACACAGTTCGAGACTTTTATTTGCCTCTAAATTTTCCCGCTAGATGTCCAAGGAAAACGTACTCTGACGAGTTTATGAGCGAAATTCGCGAAAACTTTCATGCAATGTTACAGAATGACAGCCTCCCATGCTCCGGACTTAAGTCCCATCTAAAAGTATAGATAAGCGAATTCAAAGCTTTTACGCAGTAAAACTATCGTTTTATTTTCGTTAAACGCGCTTTAACGAGTAAAAGCGCAAGTCACGTTCTCAACTTTTAGCCTATTCTCCCTCCCATCATTCCCGCAGCAAGCCTGGGTGCGTTCACACCATTTAAAATGGGCTTGAAGGGGATGATTGATGTATCCAAATGACGTAATACTTAGTAATCCTTAATTCTCACTGGTTGGATGGACGGAGAGTGGGATGGAGAGTAAAGGGAACCATTCTAATTGAAAGGAAAAATTCATTTCTATTGTGTGGTAACATACAACCGGAAGGGAACCCGTCCAAAAGTGGAGAACGCGAAAATAAAACGGTAGCTTTCTGTCTGGGAAAGTCGGATGCTGCTCACCAACCTTACTGTTTTTTCAGACTCAGTTAAGGAAAGCATAACAGTGAAAGCGAATTATTAACCCACATACAGGGCTATCCCCCACAAATAGGATCACCTCATACACAGGACTATCCCCCCTTATCCCGCACTCCATAAATGGGATCACATATGGGGCTATCCCTGCCCCAACACACACACACAAATGGGATTCCCTCACATATAAGGCTATTTCCTGCCCCAACACACACACACACACACACACACACACACACACACACACACACACACACACACACACACACACACACACACACACACACACACACACACACACACACACACACACACACACACACACACACAAATGGGATCACCTCACATATAGGGCTAACCCTGCCCCCCCCCACATAAATGGGATTACGTCATATATAAGGCTATCCCTGCCCCAGCACACACACAAATGGGATCACCTCTCATATAGGATCATCCCCCATCTCACATAGGACGACTCCCCTCCCGCCTTACACACACACAAGTGGGACCATTTCACATATAGGGTTTATCTCCCTCCCCTTGCATATGGGATCACCTCATATATAGTGCTATCCTCCACCGATCAACACACACACAAATGGAATGTTCTCACATTTCGGACTACTCCCTCCACACTCACACAAAAATGGGATCACTTCGCACATAGGGCTATCCTCCACAACTGAAGCTGAAAAATTTATTTTAACATTCAGCGTATGTGATATGGCTAGTAAGATTTTGCATCCACTCGTCGTTCTTATAAAAAACCAGGCGGACCGTAAAAATGTGTTTTGACACTTCATTCGGTTTTGACTCCTCCTTTTGTTTTGACCCCTCCTGTTTTTGACACCTCTTATTGTTTTGAAACCTGTTTTTGTTTGGACACCTCATTTTATTTTGACACCTCTTTCTGTTTTGACACTTCCTTCTGGTTTGACACCTGCTTTTGCTTTGGCACCTACCTCTGTTTTGACATCTCCTTCAGTTTTGACACCGCCTTCTGTTTTAACTTCTTCTGTTTTTGACACCTTTTCTTGTTTTGACACTTGGTTCTGTTTTGAGACCTTCATCTATCTTGACACTTACTTCTGCTTTAACACCTTCCTTTAACTCCTACTGTTTTGACATTTCCTTCAGTTTTGACAACTTCAGTTTTGACACCTCCTGTTTTTGACCCATCCTTTTGATTTGCATCTCGTTTTTGACACCTCCTTCTGTTTTGACATCTGCTTCTCTTTTGACACCTCCTTCTGTTTTGAAATCTGCTTCTGTTTTAACACCTCCATCTGTTTTGACACCTGCTTTCTTTGGACACCTCCTTAAGTTTAGTCACCTGCTTCCGTTTTGACACCTCCTTCTCTTTTGACACCTCCATCAGTTTTGACATCTCCTTCTCTTTTGACATCTGCTTCTGTTTTGACACCTATTTCAGTTTTGACACCTCCTTTTCTTTTGATATCTGCTTCCGTTTTGACATCTGCACCTGTTTTGACACCACCTTCAGTTTTGACACCTCGTCCTGTTTTGACATCAATTTCTGTTTTGACACCTGCTTCTATTTTAACACCTCCTTCAGTTTTGACATTTTCTGTTTTGACACCTCCTTCTGTTTTGACACCTGCTTCTGTTTTGACATCTCCTCCTGTTTGACACCTCCTTCTGTTTTGACACTTGGTTCTGTTTTGACAACTAGCTGCTTCTGTTTGACACCTCCTTCAGTTTTGACATCTGCTTCTGTTTTGACACTTCCTTCTGTTTGACACTTCCTTCTCTTTTCACACCTGCTTCTGTTTTGACATCTCCTCCTGTTTTGACACCTCCTTCTGTTTTAACACCTCCTTCTGTTTTGACACTTGGTTCTGTTTTGACACTTCCTTCTCTTTTCACACCTGCTTCTGTTTTGACACCTCCTTCTTTTTTGATACCTCCTTCTGTTTTGACACCTCCTTCTCATTTGACACCTCCTTTTGTTTTGACACCTCATTCTATTTTGACGCCTCCTACCGTTTGGACACCTCTTTCTCTTTTGATATCTGCTTCCGTTTTGACATTTGCTTCTGTTTTGACACCTCCTTCAATTTTGACACCTTCTTCTGTTTTGACACCTCTTTCCCTTTTAACACCTCCTTCTGTTTTGACGCCTCCTTCTGTTTTGCCACCTCCTTATGCCTGTATTATTCAGAGGCTTGTTGCTTAACCCCTCCCCCTGTAACACAGAGAACAAATTTCCAGTGGTTAATGATATAAGTGTGTGCCCACGAGGGCTCACCTACGCCTGTGCAGTACAAAGTTAAAACTATTTATGAATTCTTTACTTCGCAAAAGCTTTGAATTCGCTTATCTCCACTTTTAATGGGTTCCCTTCTAGTAATATTTAGTAAAATAAAAAAGAACTTTTTGAGGTACTGTTCAAGATCACTTAACCCTTCCATCCATCCTTCGACCAATCAGAATGCCCGAGACGTCGTCTGCTAGTCTCGTAGAAACGACATTCCCTGTTTGCGTGGCGTCTGTACAACACGCCATTCTGTGTGCTGCCGGCGTTTTGCAGCAAGAGAACTGGATTAAAGTGCGAATTGCTTCATTGTTTACTTAATTCACTACTTAATGGATTACTTTATCTATTATTGTGTGTTGGGATAAATTTATGGAGCCGAAGTGAGATAATTCGACACTTTGTTCTTCGGTCTAATTAGGTTGAGTTTGCATGATCGCGGAGACACTTTTCTTGGTCCCGGGAAGTGCACCTCTTCTCCACTTTCTTTCAGATAATGGAACTTACCAGTTCCACCTCATTTCGTCTAGGAGTAGGATCTTTTCAGGCTGCTGCGCCTGTTTGGAGTCCAAGCTTTACCAGCCAGCTTTGTCATCGCGGAAATGGCCAGTTTTGCTTAAGCTTTACTCCATAGGTCGCTTCTCAGCGTTTTTCGACGGAAAGAGACGTTTTCTGTGACGTCTGAGGGTCTTTTTCCTTGCCAGGACCGTTTTCCCTTTGTGGTAATACGGTCACAGGTGCCAGAAGACTGGTCTAACGGGATTTTCTTCCCGTTACGGTCGGATGGTCTAAGGGTACAATCTGAGGCAAAAGAGATCCATACCCGAAACGGGAAGCTCCATTACGGTCCAGCTCGTGACGGCCCTGGAACGCTACCGTTCCAGGTAGCATCTCTTTTCGTCGTATTCTAGCCCATCGAGTCATTGCGGTGTTTGGGCGATTGTAAACACAGCCTGCAGGGGTAAAGCTTGCAGTTTTGAAGCAAAGCACTTGGAAACGTAGTATTTGAGGTACTTTTATACTACATATTCTTACGGCTGCTTTTCCTCTGCTTGCGTTTCAGATATGACAGAGGCCAGTCTTAACTCTCAACCGTTGCTGCCTCAGTGTATTCATCCTCCAACTTCGTGTAACCCTCACTCCATCTGCGATCGCTGCAGACGGAACAGCGGAATACCTCTGTGCGAGCAAAACAACCCGTGCGGCGAGTGTCTACATCTCACGCCAGAGGATTGGAAAGCCCTGTTGCGGAATAGGGTCAAGAACGAACGCAGGAGAGATAAGCGCAAATTCCTCTGTTCAGCCTCGTTTGAATTCATTCAGGATACCATGAAAAAGGCTAGCTCCGTTATTCTGGGCCAGGTCTCCACTCCCGTGCACGTTGACACTGGTGCAGAATCGGATGCCACTACTTCATCTAAGAGACATAAGAAATCCAAGAGTAAAGGACGCGCGTTTTCTGAGAGTGTAGCAGAATTGGATATCTCGTAAGGGAAAGAACGGGATCTTCTCCGTGAAGCATGGGCATCATCTCCCAGAGTGAAACCCATTGGCAGTCCGGAGGGGGCGTTCAAGTCTCCGTCTGTGGAACAAGTGACTGTGACACATAGGGATACGAGAACAATTCTTTCGGCAGTTGCAGGCCAGTTGGGCATTCCCCCGCGAGAGGATTTATCCCCCCTCCCCAGCTACAGCGTCTCCCGAGTGATTTTTCGGCGTTCTTGTCTATGCAGTCGCAACTGCAAAAGCAACTGTTGGATTTACAACATCAAGTACAGAAGCAGGAGAATCTGCTTAGTCAAAAACAGAAGTCTATACCGTCAGCTACGGTTTCTCGCCCTACTCCGGAGGATCAGTCAGTGGCAGTGATGTCGGGCTCGCCTGTACCTCACCTCCCACTGGACTCTAACTTGGACATTCCCGAGACGGTCACCATCAGTGAGGAGGAGTCCGTGGGCGTGCCCCTTTCGGGCCAAGTCTCTGCGTTGCTGGATGAGGACGAAGAAATCGGGCCAATGGAAACTTCCCCTCTCGCCACAGTTCCAAGCAACAGAGAAAGGGAAATTGATACCCCATCAGGGGAACCCCAAATGTCACAACTATTACAATCTCAACTCCCAGAAGCAGCATCTGATGAACAGGAGTCGGAGGTTGAAGACGTAGAAGGTGAATCCGAGGGCGCACCAGGGCATTCCCGTTTTCATCTACCATTACGGGCAATGGATCAGGTTCGATCCCCAGGCCGGGGGCAAAGACTTTGGAGGGACCCAGCGGCAGCGGGCAGACGCCCCATCCGAACTCCCGCTCCACCAGACCTTACCCTGTCGGTCGAAGATGCAACCCCCTCGAGTTCCGCTTCCACCATCGCACCGGAAGACGTACCGTTCAGGGATGCCATTCAAGAGATAGCCCGCTTAGCAGAGGTCTCCTGTGGCTCCCCACATTGAGATAAAGAGGATCCGCCCATTCGTATGACGTCTCAGGCCGCTCCAACGCAACATGACTCCTTCATCGCACTAGCCACCAGCGAGGGCATTGCTCATGCTGTTACGGTCCGCACGAAGGAATTCAAGAAGATGGATGCTGGCGAGGGGCACACACTGTCACGATTCCATTTATCTAAGCACTGCCTAGTACGACCAGGCCCATATCGGTCAGCGGATGAACAAATTCCCCTGGAGGCTCTGGAACAACCTGTGAAGCGTACAGTCTGGATGCCTTTAGTGCATAGTGACTCAGACATGCCATTAGTGGAGAAAGATGCCAAGACCATTGAGGCGTCTTCTCGTCACATCCTGAACATTATGTCGTTTCAAGATCACACACTCAAGGCACTGAAGTCTCGTTGGGAAGAACTCCGCCTCATTGATCCGGTGTCTGCTAAACTGATGGAATGCCTGCCCTTAACTACCCGAGACGTGGTCAAACTCTCGACCTTTTTGATGACGTCGATGGTCTACCTTCGTCGAGACGCCTTTGTCCAGCACTGTTGGTCTAGTGTCAAAGGTTTACGGGATCTGTGCCACGCCCCTATTCTCTGGGAACGGGAACTATTTCCCCCCGCCGAGAGAGGGCGAACCAGGAAAGTCGATCGCTTTCTCAAGATTATGCCCTGATGTCCAGGATGTCTCGCTCCTCCTTCAAGCGCCCACTGAAGAGGAAGCGACCACAGCAGTCCTCGCCGGCACAGGCCAAACCGAGGGCGCAACCACAACAGCCCCCTGTCAAGAAACCGAAATCCAACTCCCTCAGCAAGACAGAGGGTCCGTCTCCACAGTCGTTCAGGTAGCAACCAATCAAAGTACCGTCACGAGATTCTCTCGTCTCCTGGCGATACTTTAACAAACTTAAAAGAATTGGAAAATTTACTCTCCTTAAACGCCTCCTTGCCCGTAGGAGGGAGACTAGGAAAGTTTTGGCAGCAATGGATGGAAATGGGGGCGTCTCGAAAGGTAGTGCGTTGGCTAAAAAGGGGTTACTCCCTACCTTTCAAACGAGACCAGAACGGGCTCAGGTGCCCTATTCCCCTCCTAACCTCTCATGCGCCAAAGCAACTGATCACCTCTTACCCCAAGGGGTCGGAAAAGAATCTAGCTCTCCAGGAAATGTTGTTCAGTTTGACACAAAAACAGGCGATCGAAGAAATGCCAAAAAATCAAACGGGCTTTTTCAGCAGGGGTTTTCTGGTCCCCAAGAAATCCGGGGGATGGAGGTAAGTAATCGACCTCTCCCCCATAAACGGGTTTCTTCAAGTGGTCACTTTTCATATGGACACGGCCCAAGTGATAAAAGGGTCATTACGGGAAGGGATGTGGGGCACCTCCATAGATCTCTCCGATGCTTATCTCCATATCACCCTGCACCGCTCGGCAAGAAAGTCCCTAGCTTTTCAAGTAGGAAAAAGGTAGTTTTGGTTTCTGGCACTTCCCTTCGATCTAGCTATGGCCCCGTACGTTTTCTCCAAGGTCATGAAAGTGTTGAAAACTGGAGGGGATGTTAGTCTTTCAGTATCTAGACGATTGGTTCCTGGCACATCAAGACAGACAGGTAACCAAGAACCAAACGATGACGTTAGTTCGAAAGGCACTAGAGGTAGGTCTAGTAGTAAACTTGGCCAAATCCGAACTAACCCTCAAACAGTCAATTACGTTTCTAGGAGAATTTTGGGACCTGGCTATAGCAAGGGCGTTTCCTACGCCAGAACGTTACCAAAAAATTTCGAAAGCCATAAGAAATATCGCCCCCCCCCCGAGAAAAAGGTAAGATTACAGGCCATGGAATCCCTTTTAGGTTTCTTAGTGGCAACAGAGAAGACAGTCCCCCTGGGCCGTCTCCATTACAGGCCATTCCAAAGCCAAGTAAGATGGGCACTGCATCAGGGTCGTTCAACCACAGCGAAGATGCAAGTTTCATAGGTAACCTTACAAGCCCTACAGTGGTGGTGCGATGTGCAAATCATGTCCGAAGGAATGCCATTTCAGCCCCCACCCCGCAGATAGAGATTCAGACCGATGCGTCTCGCTCGGGGTGGGGAATTTATTGGCATGGCCAGATATGGAAGGGCAAGTGGCCACCCTCGCTCCAGACCTATCACATAAATTGGCTGGAACTCCGGGTAGTCTGGATTGCCCTGACCAAACTGACCAACCAACTCAGAAACAAAGCAGTCCTATTTCGGTTAGACAATTCCACAGCCATAGCGTACCTCAACAAGTATGGAGGTACCAAATCACGGTTCCTCTCCAAACTAGCATTTCAGATTCTCACAAGGGTCCGGGAGGAACAGATGACCGTTTCAGCCCTGCACCTGGCCGGGAAACTGAATGTCTTAGCGGACTTAGCTTCCAGACAGGGTCAAATTATCAATACCGAATGGTGCCTACCCCCCTGGTCGTTTCAATGGGTGACACATCAGTCTCCATGGGGTGCCCCGACTCTGGATCTGTTTGCAAACGCTATGACCACCCAGCTTCCCCGGTACGTGTCCCCTTGCCTGGACCCAGCAGCCTGGGCAGTGGACGCCCTCAATTGTCAGTGGCCACGGGACGAAGTACTGTATGCCTTTCCGCCACAAGCAATCTTAGGGCAGGTCCTGCAGAGAGTAATCGAGTTGAAACTACCATATCTATTGCTCGTTGCCCCGTGGGCTCCGGAAGATCCATGGTTCGCCCTCCTACTCCATTGCAAGATAGTTAGGTCAATACAGATCCCATGCCACAACGAGTTGCTATCCCAACCCCACTGGAAACACTTGCACCCCTCCCCTCACTTACTGAACCTCCACCTTTGGTGTCTGACCAGTCCTTGAAGAACAAGGGCTTCTCTAAACAGGTGAGGGAGAAAATAGTAAATAGTCACAAAGGCTGTACGGCCAAGGTTTACAGGTCTCAGTGGAATAAGTTTGCCAACTGGTGTAGCATTTCTAAGCTGGACCCGTTTCAGGCTAGCCCAGCAGTGGTAGCGGACTTCCTGGATCACCTATTCACAGATGAGAAATTAAAGGTAGGTTCCATCGAGGGCTATAGGGCCGCTGTAGGATCAAGACTCAAAGCATCCACAGGCTACGACCCGGGCGAAGATGCATCCCTCTCACAACTATTAAGACATTTTAAAGTAAATTCCCCACCCTGCCCATCCAATATAGCGCAGTGGGATTTATCTTTACTCTTACGGTATCTCCAACGCCCAGACTTTTTTTAGTAAAGACGTGATTTCAGCAAAAAGTGCAACATCAAGATTCACGTTTTTATTGGCTTTAGCGTCAGGCAAGAGAAGAAGTAAAATTCATGCCCTGGACAGAAAGGTAAATAAAGATAAGGGCACCTGGGAGAAGGTCACTCTGATTCCCAGAGCGGGATTCATGAGAAAAACCCACATTATGACCCAAGGGATGAGAACGTTCCATCACATTACTCTTCCATCTCTACCAGAAGACCCCGATGCCGACGGCTTGATCTCTTTGTGTCCCGTCAAGGCGCTGCGTCAGTATTTAGAAATGTCAGAGGCCTACAGAACAAAAAATCAAAAGACGCTCATCATTTCTTTTATGCCGAAATTTAAAAAAGATCTTTCCAAACAGTCTATCTCCAATTATATTAAAAAGATCATTTTGGCAGCCTATGACGAGGCACAAATTGACCCGAACCTGTCAGGAGAACTTACCGTCAAAGCCCATTAGGTGATGCAAGTAGCTAATTCCCTCAGGGCCGTTCGTAATGTGTCTCTTTCAGATAAATTAAAAACAGGCTGTTGGTCTTCACCCAACTCTTTTGTTAAACATTATCTGAAGGACTTTTCACAAGATGAATTGTCGGGTTTATATTCAATGGAACCTTTCGTGGCTTCAGAAACGACCATTACAGGCTAATGGTTTCTGTTGTAGATCTGCATCACCCAAGTTCAAGAACAAGGACAAGCAGAAGGGCAACTTTCCAAGGGCCGTTACGGGAACAGCAACAGCAACAACAAGCCACGAAAGTAACAACCTGCAAGAAGGACTCCCCTTCTTACTCCAGACATTTCGTTTTCGAGATGGTCCTTCGGACCGTTTCGGCTCCGTACTTATATTAAGCTACGGGCAAACGCTGGACGATTACTTTTAATTAAGCATTCTATATACTCCGAAGTGTTCATGACCGTTTGAGTACAGCCCAGTCTTCGGTCTTACGGCTACTCGGGTTTTAAGTTTGAACTCTTTCAGTCTTTCAGAAAGAAAGGGGGGCCGTGCCGGTCCCAGACGTGTCGCAGTGACCGTACACCCGTTTGTTTCCGGAAGACCGAAACACCGGTCTATTGTCCATAGTATAAGAGACCATAGTGTCATTATGGGCTAATGGGACCATAACGGCCCCATATAGGACATCAGTCACAATTTAACGGAAAATTGTCTGCATTTCATTTTATAACGATTTACAGTAGTTTTAGAACCGTCTAGTCAATCTTTACAAGTTTATTTCAAATAAACGTGGTAAATTAGAAAAAATTTGGAGAAAGAAAAGTTAGACAACGGGGTCTCTCTTTTTCTAAGTATGAATAGCATGCCTTGTAAGTCACTTCAGTCGCGTTACTCGAAGTGTCAAAGAGTTTATTTGCGTAAATCCTATGGATTTACGATCGCATTGTAGTGTTACTAAATAAACTTAATTGTTCATCAATGCATAGCAAGTGAATAGTGAGAACTTGAGGTAGGGATCCATCCGGTGGGCGGTTGGAGGGGGATGGTGATAGTTCTCAAAGATGAAGGCATGGTTGGAAGCCTTTCTCATCTCAACTGACAGTTGCTGTGATATTTTACTTTGTTTCTGATTATACTTTATGTTAAAAGACCGGAATGGCATTCCTCCGGACTTTGTTTAGGAAATCATTAAAAGAATTGAAACTTATCTGACAAGTTTTATTTCTTCTTCTGTCTCGAGTGCTCAGCACTCCTTATTGAAACAACGAGCTTTTGCAAGCCATAGTGTAATTCGCGACCTTTTCAGGCAGTTCAAGAATGGCACGCTCCCCTGCTCCGGACTCAAGTCCCATTAAAAGTGGAGATAAGCGAATTCAAAGCTTTTGCGAAGTAAAACTAACGTTTTATTTCGTAAAACGAGCTTTTACGAGTAAAAGCGCAATTCGCGTTCTCCACTTTTAAACTTGATTTTAACCCAACCCATCCTTCCCCAACTAGCCTGGACGTGTTTACCGCCTTTTAGGGCTAAAAAGGGAATGTCGTTTCTACGAGACTAGCAGACGACGTCTCGGGCATTCTGATTGGTCGAATGATGGATGGAAGGGTTCAGTGATCTTGAACAGTACCTCAAAAAGTTCTTTTTTATTTTGGGTAGTGAATATTGCTGGAAGGGAACCCATTAAAAGTGGAGAACGCGAATTGCGCTTTTACTCGTAACGGCTCGTTTTACGAAATAAAACGTTAGATTTATAGATTCTCTATGTCGTCATTTTACAAACTTTTCATATATGACCAAATAATTACAAAAATTAAGTGTGTAAGAACACATTAGTTACGTTTGATGATGCAAAGATTCTCTTTTATCAGTTTTATCCCAACGCTTAATTGGACTGGGGGCGGGGGAGAGGGGGTAATTCAATATATATATGTATGTATGTATGTATTATACATTCCAGTGTTCATATGGGCTTCGCTTAGATTAAATGTTTTTTTTTTTTTACATCTTTAAGTAGATGTTATAGAGTGTAGTGACAGTCACTTGTGTCGTGAAATCCCCGACAGTTGGCCTCATGGCATTTAATTTCGTGACATTTTGTCGTGACCGAGTCAGTGTTAAGCCTTGGCTATATCCATGATTGATTCCGAATAATTAAATTAGTCCCTTTGTAATTCTCATTTTCATGTTAATTTTAAAATATTTTTAAGCACATGTTAATTTATTTGGATTAGTTTATTGCTGTGAATGAGTTTGTGGGGTAGGGTGTGTGTTTGTGTGTGCGCGCGCGTGTGTGTATGCGCGCGTGTGTGTGTGGGTGTGTGTGTGTGTCTGTGCGTGTGTGTTTATGGTGGGGTGGGGAAGGGCGGGGGAGTTCATGGCAAAGGGTCAAGCACGTGTGTGGGATAGGGTGTGTATTTGTGTGTGTGTGTGTGTGTGTGTGTGTCTGTGTATGTGTGTGTGCGGGTGTATGTTTGCGTGTGTGTGTGTGTATGGCTGGGTGGGGGAGGGAGTTGGTTGCAAAGATGGACAAGCGGGTGTGGGCTAGGGTGGGGTTGGTGACCCCGGAGGGAGGGGGAGGGGGGGAGAGCAGATGTGCTGTTGATGTCCCTCTGTATCGTCGTCTGAGTGACATCGCTGATAAGTGCTAAAGTAGCGCGTCATAAAACAAGACACGAGTGAGTGAAATGACTGGTTGTCCACTTACTGCATCGTCAAGGGCGACACGCCGTGAAGGGGATACAGATGTCCGTAAGTGCATCCCTCTACAGGTGAGCTACAATAGACCCCCACCCCATGAGGTGCATGGGGTGTGTGGGGGGGGGGGGAGGAGGCTACAGTTGTGTGTGAGAGAATCCCAGGATATAAGAAGCTGGCGGCGTAGGGTCGATACGAAAAAAGTGATGGGGGGGGGGGGGAGGGGGGTGTCGATAGCGGGATCCAAAGCAGGTGATTCAAGGTTTTGCTGGCAGTAGCGTATCGGCAAAAATAAACAACAGAGCGCCACCATGCCCCCACTCCCCACCCCCCGGCCCCACCCCCGGCCTCACCCCCCATCCCCGGCCCGACCCGGTCTCTCCACCGCTTTTCCTTCTCCTTTGCTTCGTCCGTTCGTGGTCCCTACTTTGCACAATGTTTGATTCCAGTATAGCCGTCACGTGACCGTAAGCTCGGATTGGGGTTAGAGTGTTGATCTGGTAATCCGAAGTCTCCCGGGTTCGAATCCGACCAGCGGATTTATCTGCACTCCCATTCGCCGGGCGAATGCAGTGGCTTAGATAACCCATCACTGAATCTTTCAGCGATCAAAAAAACATACCTGTCACTATGTGAAACAAAAAAATACCGGGTGCTCTTGAGTGAGTCCTTGACAGAAAAGAAGAAGTATTAATAAAGGTGAAGAGTTGCGCACTACACATTAATGAAAATCTAGGAGGGACGGGGGGAGGGGGGGGGGGTGGTGTGAGAGGTGGGGGGGATGCACTCAGAATAGATGGGTGGGACATATTTGGATGGGACCTTGGTAGTTCAGTGCCTATGCATGGCAGTGTTTATGATCCAGTAAACTTTGATTATTGAATAATTCATTGAAGCGCATTCTTTACTGTGCGCTCAATAATAATAATAATAATAATAATAATAATAATAATAATAATAATAATAATAATAATAATAAATACCCCAAGCTGGATTTGGAACCTTGTGATTGTCAAACAAACGCCCTAGCCAATCAAACGGTGGGCCACTCAGCAAGTTTGTGTTGGCATTGAATGCAGCTGAGGGAGTTTCAAAGCAACAACTTAATACTGGACACAAAACGTGATGTTGTCAGTCAAATTCAGCACTGAATATTTGATAGTATTTGAAAACTTTTTTATATTATTTGATATTCTTTTGTGATTTACTGTGTTTTTGTTTTGCAAGACAAATTTCCTGTTTAAAAATATATAAAAAAACTTAAAGAAAAAAGAAAAACTCAAATTTTTTAAATTGGCATCTTATATGTCGGGTGTGAAGTACAACACATGTTCTGTCAGTACACTCTTTTCTTTGTCTTCTATTCTACAATTCAACGAGATATTCGTATTTTTTTTTTTTAATTTTATTCATTTTTTTTTCACCCAGGCAACATAAACAACCTTTGTCACCTGTCTTAGCAGAGCAAAAATGCTCAGTGATCTGTTTTTATTTTTTAATTTAAAGTAAGCAATGAATCAATAAAGTAATCCTTTCGAATGTCTCAAGATTAGTTCATCTTTTCGAGTTCTATTTCACCAACCAACCAAACAAGCAAACAAACAAACAAACAAATTAATAAATAAATATATGAGTAAAAGTATAAAACAAAATAAGTCTTCTCCTAGCATTCTTTCATACAGACTTCATCCTGACAAACTGACCATTTTTTCAAACAAAGTACCCCCCCCCCTCACTCTCTCCCCCACCCCCACCCCCACCTCCCCCCGCCCCTTGAATAACGACTCCATGTCTACCGCAGGCTTAGGTCAGCAGGTTACATATAAGTGGTAAATAAATACATCTGCGGATAAATTAGCTTTCTTGTGTAATTTACAGGCAAAACTTAATGGTAAAAGAAATCTGGGTGGGAGAACGCTCTGAGCATAATGCACTATATTTGCTAATTATACAAGTTTGATTTTTGGGGGCCAGGAACATGTAAATAGCTTTCAGAGCTATGCGTCGAAGGAGAAAGAAAATTATAAAGAAATCCGGTGAGTTCAGACTACTTATGTTTGTTACCTCAAAGCAAACACGTGTTAACGTAAAACAAACACGTGTTTTTTAGGGGTAAAGCAAACACGTGTATTACACTGAGTGCTCGATGACGCATGAATATTGATAGGTTGTTTATTGAGAATCCTTATTCCTTCACAGCTGAACAAGGGCCTTAATTGTTGGTGAATTTGAAACACTTTTCTCGTCACGCAAACAGGCAAATAGACACCAAGTTCAAGTAAATTTGCTCAGTTACATATCAAATCTGTATTCAAAAGCAGGTGAGTAGATTGAAGGGATGGGGGGAGGGGAGGGGGTGGAATGGGGTTGGTGAGGGAAGGGTTTACTCCTTTTAACCTGACATGTACGGTGTGCCTAAGATTAATATCAGTAAATAATTTATATTTAAAATTTGAAAGTAAGTAAATCATTGTAAATAAATTAAGTATAATAAAACAGAGTCATTATTATGAGACGGAAATCTCCAAAATAATTATTTTTTATAATTATTTTTAGCCTTTGCCTCTCTGTCGATGTTTTTAGGGGGGAGGGGGGAAATGAATTCACAAAAGCTAGCGTTAAATAACTCTTACCCAATAATTTAAAAGGCTTTCTCCTGGGTAGCCAGCCCCATTACAACACAGAAATCATCCTCCCACCCCCACACCCCCCTTCCCCGCTTTTTCATTTACCGTGTACCGTAAGCCTATTTTTTTTTAAATTTCTTCCCAGGCTCTCGGCCGTGAGTGATTTGTTTGAGGTGTGTAATTAATATGTCGGCATGCATTGTTAATTTACTCTCCGAGTTATTTTTCATACCAATTGCATATCGGAGTGGTTCGGACCGGCTTAATAAAGTTAAATAATAATATGCAAAGAGTTATCTTAAGTTCCCATTGTTTATGAGTTACATTTGTGTTATAAATTCATCTGCTGCGTTAAGTAGAAATCCTGTTCAATAAAATAATAATAATAATAATAATAATAATAATAATAATAATAATAATAATAATAATAAAAAAAAAAATAACGGAAATTTTAGTTGAATTATGTGGTTGTTATGTGGTTGCTATGTGGTTGCTATGTGGCTGTTATGTGGTTGCCCTGTGGTTGTTATGTGATTGCTATGTGGTTGCTATGAATGCACAATAATAACTTTTACTTCTAGAACAGACTGGATAATAGTCACAAAAAACGTTAAATCGTAACATAAATGCAACAGAAATAAAAGGGTTGAAACGGATGGCGAGGGTGGCGGCGGGTGGCGCCAGGCGAAAGAGTGGCGCATGGGTGTGTGTGTGGCGGGGGTTGGGGTGAAGGGGCAGGCCGAAGAGTAGCCTGGAGGGATTGCGAGAGTAGGGGCGGGTGGAAGAGTGGCGGGTGAGAGTAGGGCTGGCGGGGAGGGGTCGAGGAGAAGGAATCAGACGGGAGGAGAAGGAAGAAGGGAGGAGAAGGGAGGAAAAGGGAGGGGACGACGGGAGGGAGGAGGAGTCAGGTTACTGTGTGGGTGGCGGTATGCTCGCTCTTCAACCTGTGAAGAAAAACTACCTAAGATTTTATATTTTAAAATAAATTAAGAAAAGATACACTGCAGTTTCAACGCCAAGCAAAACATTTAGGTTTTAGGTTTATGGATTTTGGTTTTAAAATTAATTTTACCTCAAGGGTACCATAATTCTCGCTACGCTACCCCGGGGGCATGCGTATATGTGTACACGCATTCTGTATGCGCGTACGCGTCTATGTGCACGTTATGTGTGCACGCAAGCGTGCATATACACGCCGT
The DNA here is from genome assembly GCA_949752745.1 of Protula sp. h YS-2021. Taxonomy (NCBI): domain Eukaryota; kingdom Metazoa; phylum Annelida; class Polychaeta; order Sabellida; family Serpulidae; genus Protula; species Protula sp. h YS-2021. The sequence goes on from OX457025.1 coordinate 4,059,659, forward strand.
ATGTGCATCTATTCGTGCTTGCGTGTACGCACAACCTGGTGTGACAATTTTCGGTTACTTTTTGAAGACAGCGGCACATATTTCAATAGAATACCCGAAAATATATATATATTTAAAAAAGACGATACTGAAGTCGATGTAGATCAAGTGTCAATATTAGGTTTTCTCCATTGATATTGATATAGTGAAGGAGCTTCAAAGTGCCGTTAAGTTGTCGCTTCACGTGACGTATTTATGACCCCCGTCTTCAGCCGTCAGTCTCGTTTTGTTTTTGTTTTTTGTTTTTGTATTTTTTGAACGATATCACTGAAGGAATATATTACGATATTATCTATTTTATGGAAGTTATTAAAATAATAAAACTGGAATGATGAAATTGAAAGGAAAAGACCTTAGATGCCTGCTTCGGGGGAGCACAGTAGAGGGCGTTGTTTAGGCAGTGGATAGATGAGTCGTGTTTATACAGTCTGTCCTCGTGACGTCTGACATCGCACACGAGTGGTATTGCACCGCTCCGTGAGATCATATTGCATTTTTTTTGGTAGGATATTATTACACTTTTTTCAATAGCGCGGCCAGGTGGACATTTTATAAGCATTTTGATTGCTTGAACAATCTGCAGAGATTTTTTTTTTTTTTTTGGTGAGTGATATTTTTGGAGTAAAATGCCGGAATTAAAAGTTACGAGAGAAGAAGCGAAGCAATCCCAGGTGTTTGAAGAAGGTATGTCATTTCTGCAGCAGAAAACATATCACTTTTTGTAAGCAGGTTATTTATTTATTTATTCATTTTTTTGGTTAACTCAATTGCCAGTTTTCTACTGTCTGCTTTAATACATGACCTTGACTTGAGCACAAGTAAGTGCGTCCCATCTTATCCCGGTGGGGTGGAGGAGAGGAGGAGTGGGGGGAGGGAGGGGTGAGAAACTTCGAATGCGCCTCTAATAACAATTCTATTCAATCTCTAAATGCACCATGGATAGTTCTTTTTTTTTTTTTTTTTGAGTTTCAGAATTACAGAACAATTCATCAATGTGAACACTCTTTACTTGTAATTGATACACGTTTCGCTTCCAAGGCGAAAAACAGGGCGATATTAGAGGAACAACTTAGGTCCTGAAAATATGCTTAACAGGGGGGCGTATGCAATACTTGTTTTAAATACTGCTTCATTGGCTTTATCTATCATTTCATTAACCCTATCATTAGGTACGGCAGGCTAGGCATATAATAAAACTGCAATAACTACATCAAATTCTGTGCCCCGGTCAACATTGAAAAATTGTTACATCCCCCTGTGTTGCCCCTACTTCGGCATGTGCACTACATTCCCCTGTGTTGATTGGACTTCAGTATGTGTACTACATTCCCCTGTGTTGCTTGGACTTCAGCATGTGTACTACATTCCACTGTGTTGCTTGGACTTCAGCATGTGTACTACATTCCACTGTGTTGCTTGGACTTCAGCATGTGTACTACATTCCACTGTGTTGCTTGGACTTCAGCATGTGTACTACATTCCCCTGTGTTGCCCGGCCTTTGGTGTGTATACTACATTCCCCTGTGTTGCTTGGATTTCGGTTTGTGTACTACATTCCCCTGTGTTGCTTGGACTTCAGTATGTGTACTACATTCCGTGTGTTACTTGGACTTCAGTATGTGTACTTTATTCCCCTGTGTTGCTTGGACTTTGACATGTGTACTGCATTCCCCTGTGTTGCTTGGACTTTGACATGTGTACTGCATTCCCCTGTGTTGCTTGGACTTCCGCATGTGTACTACACCCCCCTGTGTTGCCCCTACATCGGCATGTGTACTACATTCCCCTGTGTTGATTGGACTTCGGCATGTGTACTACATTCCCCTGTGTTGATTGGACTTCAGCATGTGTACTACATTCCCCTGTGTTGCTTGGACTTCAGCATGTGTACTACATTCCCCTGTGTTGATTGGACTTCGGCATGTGTACTACATTCCCCTGTGTTGATTGGACTTCAGCATGTGTACTACATTCCCCTGTGTTTATTGGACTTCGGCATGTGTACTACATTCCCCTGTGTTGATTGGACTTCAGCATGTGTACTACATTCCCCTGTGTTGCCCCTACTTCGGCATGTGTACTACATTCCCCAGTGTTGCTTGGACTTCAGTATGTGTACTTTATTCCCCTGTGTTGCTTGGACTTTGACATGTGTACTGCATTCCCCTTTGTTGCTTGGACTTCCGCATGTGTACTACACCCCCCTGTGTTGCCCCTACTTCGGCATGTGTACTACATTCCCCTGTGTTGATTGCACTTCAGCATGTGTACTACATTCCCCTGTGTTGTTTGGACGTCAGTAGGTGTACTACATTCCCCTGTGTTGTTTGGACTTCCGTAGGTGTACTACATTCCCCTGTGTTGCAGACTCCTCGGATGACGATGACGGCGAGAACATACCGGAGCCCGAGGGGCCGTCCATGGCTCTGGATTTCTACATCACACAAGGACGGAAACCGAAGCGTGGCGAAAACCTGCTCTCAAAAAGACTCAAGGTCAGTCAGCCCGGAGAGTGCATATATATATATATATATATATATATATATATATATATATATATATATATATATATATACACATCATACACCAGAGAATATATAAATATTATATACATATGTATAGAGAGAGAGAGAGAGAGAGAGAGAGAGAGAGAGAGAGAGAGAGAGAGAGAGAGAGAGAGAGAGAGAGAGGATAGACGGTTAACTTGCGGGTTTTGACCAAAAAAAAATTGGAAAAAAAAAAAAAAACGTTTTTCTGGTACAGAGAGAGAGAGAGAGAGAGAGAGAGAGAGAGAGAGAGAGAGAGAGAGAGACTACACTCGCTACTTCGGGTGATTTTTGAAGTTGGCCCGCCATGACCAAAATCCGCGTTGATGGCAAAGATGGGGGTGAGGTTGGGGGGGTGGGGGTTTAAAGGATTTTATGTTGGCGACATGAATGACTTACATTTTCTTGAAAGACGGAAGAGGAAGTGCGGAACGCGAGGGAGAAGGTTCTGGAAGCCGTGAAGTTTGAGGACGTCAGGAAAATGCGTCGCTACATGAATAGATACGCACCGGACATTATCAGGGTAATAATCCGTACATCCTCGGGTAATTATAGTCAAATCATCCGGATAATTATCTGTGCTTTCGCAAGTAATTATAGTCAAGCCATCCGGGTAATTATCTATACATCCTTGGATAATTATAGTAAAATCATCCGGGTAATTACCTGCACATCCTCGGGTAATTGTAGTCAAATCATTCGAGTAATTATCTGCACATCCTGTGGTAATTGTAGTCAAATCATCGGAGTAATTATCTGTACACCCTCGGGTAATTATAGTCAGATTCTTCGGATAATAAAATGAACACCATTCGTGCAATTGTACGGTCATCATCAGGGTAATGACCTGTATATCAAGCGGATATTGTAAGTACATCACGGGGTAATGATATCTGGGTAACATCCGGGTAATGACATCGCGCCACCCCTTTTTTTGCTAGATCCCTGTTAGAGGGATGACAAATATTACCTGATTTTACAAAATTATACTTTGTGGTAACTCATTTAAGACGTTTATATAGACGTGGAAATGACACATTTAGAAAAAGATAAAAACACGTTCGTGGTTTTTTTTTTACATGATACAGGTGTGCACACAGCCCGGATCGGACGGGTGGTCGGCTGTCACTTCCACCGCCGATTTCGGCTTCGTTCCCATCATGCGGCTCTTCATTCGAGCAGGTTAGTGTTATTACGTCACTCCGCTACGTCGGGCTGCTACGTCACACTGCTACGTCACGCGCTTATTGCTTCCAGTCCGTTAATTGCAATCACTGCATCCGTTTTTGTTGGTTTTGTTTGTTTGTTTGTTTTTTCTTTGCTCTTTTTTAGAAATAAGTTTAAATTTAAAGATAAATCCTGTAATCTAGTTATTTGATACCAAAACAGCTTGGTGAAATAAGAAATTCGTTATTGGAGGGGTGGGGTAGGGCAATGGGGGCCGGTAGGGTAATGGATACCGGGTAGGATAATGGAGACGGTAGGGTAATAGGGATGGTAGGATAATGGGTTCTGGAAGGGTAATGTGGGTTGGTAGGGTAATGGCTGGTAAAGGGGTTGTAGCGTAAGAGGAGGAAAGTGGCACGGAAGAAGCTATCATGGCAAACCGTGTGGGGAGGGTGGCAATTGGGTGGTTGGAGCACCGTAACGTATCCAGGGGAGGGTGAGGGAGTTTCAGGAGCTCCATGCATACACCCTCCCCCCCTATATTCGAAAAAAATAGGCTTGTAGCTTCGTGTTTTACAATAAAACTTTAATTGACTCCTAAACTTGAAAGGTGAACATCCCTAAACCCTCACTTCTCCCTCCCCGCCCTCGACTAAAACTTGTATCCGTTACTTTAGCGTTTAGTGTCACCGCGGATGTGGTGTGTTGTCAGGGATATGCCGATTCACTGGCCACGCACGTGGCCGTGAACACCCCCACCCCCTCCGTCTCCGCACCCCCCCCCCCCCCCGTCGAAGAACCTGTACCCGCTACTGTATAGCGTTTAGTGTCACCGGATGTGGTGTGTTGTCAGGGGTGCCGATCCACTGGCCTGACAGCCATGGCTGGTGTGCCATGCACGTCGCTGTACTACAGAACAACGTGGATATGGTGGACTACTTAATCAGTACGCGTACGAATCTTAACTACAAGAACCGTGAGGGTTGGTCACCTCTTCACGTCGCTGTACGCAAGGGTTATACCGATTTAGTCAAGAAATTAGTCCACGTGAGTCTTGCCTTGTTTTAGACTATTGAACTGACCTACAGTGCCGGGTTTTCGGATCAGTCCAAACGCGTTTTATTTTATATTTTATGGTTTTGAACAAATATATTATGTTATAAATTATTGTTATTATTTTTTTTTGGCCTTTCCCTGAGATGATTTCCGTCACGTAGTTACGTTGTTATGACGATATCAAATACACAATTACTATGGCAGTGTACTTAATTTTGGAACGCGAAAAGTTAATTATAGGGCGTGATAAATTGAATTCATTCTATCATTTATATTTCTAAATAATAAAAACCACGTACAGAAATTATATAGCGACTTGAATAACATAAAAAGTGGTTCGCGAAAGAATAAATACCATTGCAATCAAAAATAAATGTTGGAGCGCGAATGCCATGAAATTTTTGTACAAATATACCGCCATACAATTTCAGTAGCGCATAGCGTGACGTTTTCGATACTGGAAAAACGGGGGAAGTTGAGCCGCGTGACAGAATATATGTAGAGTGGAATATAACATGTTGTGTGGCGTTTTACAGGGGCGTGCTGACGTCAATTTGAAGGGTCCCGGAGGCTGGAGCGCGCTCCACCTGGCGGCGTATTATGGCAACTGTGACATCATCCAAGCCATTCAAAACGCGCCGCAGCGAATAAACACTGCCAAAGCCAACGTGAGCAATGTTATACTGTATGGTAAATTATACTACACCAGAACGCCAGGATCACATCGGACCACCCCGTAAATCGGATCACCCCGTAAATCGGACCAGGGGGAGGGGAGGGGCGGTGGACATGGTTCAAGTGTAGTTGCGGCAATATGTTCTCGCGGAATCCCGGTCATCTGCCCCCCCCCCCCCCCCGGACAACTGCTCCCACCTGTCATCTGCCCCCCCCCTTTTTGCAACCCGAACGACTACCCCCCCCCCCCCCCTTCAAAGTGGAGGGTGGTCCATTTTTTCTTGGGCTCTTGGCTTACAAAGACACAATAAATAAAATTATATTTATTTTATTGGAATTGCAATTAGTTTACGGATCAGTCTCCCCTAAGATCAATATTGGTGAATAGATCAATGAAGATCAATTGTTTCAGAGACGAAGTAGGCGGGGACACCACAATTGCCTGAACTTTTAAAGAATATTTTATGCACTAAAACAAGGGAGGGGGACAGATGACCACGGTTCTGGTTTTGGGGACTGCCTTGTTAATCATTGCAACGAGGATTTATCTAGGCACCTGTTCTGCTCTGGCTGCAATGTCGAACAAGGCGTTGCGTTTCCATGTTAAATGACTGATGACTTCACTATTTCTTCGATAAATAGCAACACTCCTAACAGGTTAAAATGCCGAAGTAGGGCAAGCAACTGGTCCTTCTACACTTATAGAAACCAAATGCGGATTGAAAACGGAGGAGTGCGTGCACATCAGATCTCCCAAGACTGACCGTAGACTAGCCTCTGTCATGCCTGAAAATTGCAGTGGGAAACCCATCTGGAAGTGAACATATTAAGCGAATTCGAGGCTTTTGCGAAGTAAAATGAACACTTTGAAGATGCATTTGAGTTCTCCTTTGAGCCTCGGAAACCAGCTAAATAACCTCCCCCCTCCCCCCTCCCCCCCTCCCCCCCTCCCCCTACCACGCGAAGGCCGAAATACCATGAATTATAGCTAGTGTTTTTTAAAATGTGGATAAATTTTGTAGTGTTGTAATTTTAAAAGATCTAGTAATAAAACTAATTGAAATGAGAAACATAAATGGAAATTTTGTGTTATAGAGATATTTTTCCTGGTACAAAATTGCTTGGACCCCGGAAATTGGAACACTTCGCTCAGTCCCAAGGATGGTTCGATTTACGTGGTTCTGGTGTATATTGTATAATACGATGTTACATCACACCACGTGATATCAAAATCAGTTTCAGATTCTAAACTGGTTCTGTGGTAAGTCTAGTCCCAGGTTTACACTGAAAATGACTCTAATGCTGAACATGAAATGGTGCTGCTTGCAGATCACGATTCTAATGCTGAACATGACACGGTGCTGTTTGCAAATCACGATTCTAATGCTGAGCATGACATGGTGCTGCTTGCAGATCACGATTCAGAACGAGAATGGGTCAACGCCCATGCTGATTGCCACACAGCAGGGACACCTGCCCGTGGTCAACCTGTGGCTGTACCGCATGGAGGCCATCACGACGCGGAACGCGGCTGGCTGGTCTCCCCTCCACGTCGCGGCTCAGCAGGGGTTTCTGGTACGCCCACCCTACCCCACACTCGCCCCACCCCCTCCCACCTCCCAGACGAGGCCGCATAGCACGGGATTCTGGTACCTCCAGCCTACCCCACACTCGCCCCCTCCCTCCCTGACGATGCCGCACAGCTCGGGTTTCTGGTAAGCCCACCCAGCAACAAATCCCAAATACCCCCTCCTTCATGAATCCTACCCCCAACCGCTCCCTCACACCGACTTCCCCTCCACGTGGCCTCATAGCAGAGGGTTTCTTGTACCTCCATCCCACCTTTACCCGCTACCAACACGTCATAACTCCCCCCCCCCCCCCCTGCGCGTCCTCTCACACCGACTAGCCCTCGACGAGGCCCCACAGCAAGGCCTCCGTGTACGCCCACCAACCTACACCCTAAACACCCCTTCCTTCATGAATCCCTCCCCCCGTCCCCACGCGCTCCCCTCACACCGTCTACCGCTCGACGAAGCCGCACAGCAGGGCTTCGGTGTACACCCACCCGCCTACACCCCACTCTCCTTATTTACATTCTCCGCATTCCATGTCGCCTAGGGCAACACAACACAAGCCGAACAGACTATGAACCGCCCCACCAACCCTTGCCCCCCCTCCCCCCCTCCCGCCACTCTGTGACCCCACACTGCCCACATCTACATGTGGCCGCACAGCACGTATTTCTTCTGAACCCCCCCCCCCCCCCCACCCTCTCCCCGCCACCCAACTCTTGGTACCGGTTGTTCCTCCAAACTCAACCTGTCTTGGTCTTTTTATGTTTCAGTGCGCAAACGTTTTAGTTTGTTTGCTTTTGTTATTATTTTATTATTTTTTTTTTTGGTTTATTTTATGTCCTACTGCCTACTAAAAAATAAAGACAAAAAAAGGGAACGAGAAAAAGACTTATAGTGTATGATTTTGAGGAGAAGAGTTTTTTTATTTGCTTTTTTTTATTTTAAGGAGAAGAGGTTTTTTATTTGCTTTTTTTGTTTATTACAGTGCTGCCGATCTCCTATGTTTCTTTGTCTACTATTATTTCTTTCTGCCAAACCATACAGGCCATTGCAGACGCCATGTTGGCGCAGAACGCGTTTATCAACACACAGACGAAACAAGGAGAGACACCTCTGTTTATCGCCTGCGAACACGGTCACGTGGATCTAGCCAAACGACTATTGGAGAACACGCCTACTCCCGCCGACATCAATATGACGTCACGTGACGCCTGGACGCCTCTCATGGTCGCCTGCAAGAATGGACATGTGGATGTCGTAAGACTGTTAATAAGTAAAGGTACATATTTCTTTCACTGTTTTTTTTTATCGAAAGAAATGTGAGGGGTGGGCGGGGGGGTGGGGGGTAGGAGGGAGGGGAGAGGGGGGGACTCAATGGGCTCTCAACCCACTGGGTTAGCGGAGGCTATTAGAGAGAATTTATGTGCTGTGATG